>JAOTQJ010143541.1:24589-36079 GCA_025642045.1 Solanum sejunctum | reverse complement strand
GCAATTGTCAAAAGAGATATTTTGTTGATGATATCTTTGATACAACATAGCTCAATATTGTAAAAGATTATGAGGATCTAAGCTCTATAGTATATTAAAGCATGTTCTAACTATCAAGTGGAATGGTGCATCTTGGTAAGTATAAAGCTTATTTGACTTGCAATCTAGACACTAGAAAGCATCATGCATTTAATATTGAATATTGTCACTAGACAAAATTGATATTAAAGCATTTGAAGGATTTGAAATGCATCAAACGTATACAAGTTCTTGAAAAACTTGTTTATAATGCTCATATTGATTAAAATTAATTAAGAATCTTTTATATTATTATGCAAGTTGATAACTTGAATTGAAACTCTTGAAGAGTTCTCAAAAAGCAATAGATTATTTGATTAAAGAAGTTAAAGTGAGGAACTCGCAAAACTCTTTGATCCTAGGGAGGATTTATAAAGGAGATAAAACAAAGCACATTTAGCCAAAAAGTTTTTATACACATGAACTCCAAAAGAATGGTGATATAAATGTCCAACAGATTAGTTTAAGTGATAATGTGGCTGATTTGTTCACCAAATCTCTACCAACTGCAACTTTCAAGAAGATGGTACACAAGATTGGGATGTGAAAATTCAAGTCTTTGGATTAATGTTCAGATCAGAGAGAGTTAATACATGATATACTCTTTTTTCCTCACAAGGTTTTGTCCTCATTGGGTTTTCTCGTAAGGTTTTTAATGAGGCATCCAAAATGCATATTATTAGACATGTGTACTCTTTTTCCTTCACTAGAATTTTTTTCCATAGGGTTTATCTAATAAGGTTTTTGCGATGCACATAATCTAGCAGATAGATTTTCAAGGGGGACTGTTATAAATATATTTTATTTATGCTGAATGTCTATTATGTGAACTCCTTTAAGAGTTAGAAATCCTACTTGAAGCCTAATTTAGTTTCTTACTTGGAGACCAAGTCAGTTTTCTCCCTATAAATATAAGGATTTCCTTCATTGTAATATACATCTGAATATTATTTAAGAGCAGTAAGAAATCTTTTTTCTTCTCCCCTACCTTATTCTTTGTATTGTTTTCTATAGCTTCATAACATTAGTCAAGTTATTCTCTCAATCATTATCTTTTATGAGGTGTATAGAAGGCAAACATGACAAATAAAATGAATTGGGGGAAATACTTAGGCATATTACTAGACATCGGTGTCTGCGGTAGCACAGAGCCACTATCTGTTATTTTTTATTTTATTTTATGTGTTATAGATAAAATTTAGAGAGTTAATTAAAATTATTTTAAATTATTAATATTGTGACATAACATGTTTTTTTTAAAAAATATTTTAATTCATTAATTATCATGATTAGTAGTATTTTTTAATATTAAAAATATGACAAATAAATTACAACAGAAGAATCATAAAAAATTATGGATATACCCTTAAATTACTCAAGCAGGTATGTCGACCTGCTACTTGCTTGATCAACTTTAATTATCATGATTAGTAGCATTTTTTAACACTAAAAATGAGACAAATAAATTACAATGGAAGACCCTTAAAAAATTATGGATATACCCTAAAGCCGCTAAAGCAGGCATGCCGACTTGTTGCCTGCTTGAGCAGCTTTAATTATCATAATAGTAGCATCTCTTAACACTAAAAATAAGACAAACAAATTATAACGAAAGAACCATAAAAAATTACGGACATACCCTCAAGTTGCTCAAGAGTCATGCCAACCTGCTTGAACAACTTTAATTATTATGATTAGCAGCATTTCTTAATACTAAAAATAAGACAAACAAATTACAACAGAAGAACCATAAAAAATTATGGATATACCCTCAAGCTGCTCAAGCAGCCATGTCGACCTACTGCCTGCTTGAGCATCTTTAATTATCATGATTAGCACCATCTTTTAATACTAAAAATAAGACAAATAAATTACAATGGAAGAACCATAAAAAAAATACGAATGTATCCTCAAGCTGCTCAAGCAGGCATGTCGACCTGCTGCCTGCTTGAGCAGCTTAAAGTGCCTCTTATATATTAGTAAATATATTTATAAAAATTGATGATATCATTTATAATCCTACTTAGAAATATCAATTTACAAGAGATTTCATGAATTAATATAGCCAATTTGTTTTATAGATCTTTACAAATTCGTTAATTTTATGATTGCTTTATAAGAGATTTAAAATACACTTGAAAGCATTATTTTTTTAATATAAATTGTAAGTGCTCATGGATGATCATTTCCTAAAAAAAAGTTCAAAAATACCACTGAATTATTTAAAATGGAGCAAAAATATCCCTCCACTATGTTTTGGTTCAAAAATATCCCTTTGTTATATTTTTGGCTCAAACATTAAGCCTCCGTTAAATTTCTAGCTAAAAAGTACCCCTTTTCTTAACAGAAGTGAAAAAGGACCAATGAAGCAAAAATACCCTTCATTTGTTTTTGACTAAAAAATACCCCTCCTTTAAAATTTTAAACTTATTATTCAAAATATTCCTCTTCTTAAAATCCAATTCAATCTATCTTCAAAATCAATTTTTGTTAAAGTTTGAGTTGTCGAGATTCTTACTATATTAAAAATAAAAACTTTTATTTCTAGTTGCAATTGAATTATCTATTGAAAATAATTGTAATACCCTGTAAAGTTACTAAAATACCCCTAAATATTATCATGCTCATAATGTGTCTTCCCAAGCTCTGATGAAAAATTCGAGATCGAATTTGTGATAAGTGCAAAAAATTGAGTCGAAAAATGGTATCGACTCGGCTTAATCACAAAAAAAGCCGAATTAATTTTTTCAAAGAGTGACTAAAACAGTGAAGTTTCTGCGTCCCTTCCGCGATGTGGAGAGGACGCGAAATCACACTTATAGTTTTTCGAAATACGACAAAAATAAAAAATTTGCAAAAAAGTGCATTTTTGCACTAGTGCATGACTATGCATTTTTTTATTTAATTTAGGAAGGATAATTTCATCCATCGCAACACATTTTTATATCCCCAGGTCAATTTTTAAATGTATATTTATATGAAAAGGATTTTACAACCCATTTTTTCAAGGTTTTTATGCTATGTCAAAGAGAAGAAGAGGAGAAAAAGTGTGAGGGTTCCAAGAATCTTTCAATTTTCTTGAAGAAATCTTCATTTTTAGGTATATAAAGGCTATCCAAAAACATAAGATTGATCTCCCATGTGCCAATATAGAGTAGGATGAGAAAATCATACGTAGAAAATCTTGAATCATGTTTTCTAAAAATTTCTTGAATGTTAGTGTTACATTCGTGGGTAGCATCTTGAATTCTTGTTTTAACTGTTTAAACTATATTTTTATATCCAAGTTTGATGATCATCATGTTTAATTTTTACTATATATTTTCATTACTATGTGATAGTGACTTGATCCTTAAAATTACTCTCTGTAAAGACTTAAATAATGAACTTAGGAGATGTCTAGAGCCTTGAATGTCTAAAAGCGATGCTTGACTGAGCCTGAGTCCTGAAGTGAGTGTGTTGATGATGGTGATAGCTGAAATTATTGTTGATAGAGTTGAATGGATATAATTCCCTTAGACTGGATGGATAATCTTACCCGTAGATGCTGGGTGATGAGGGTCCTTGATAGATTGATGGATATGAGCATGTTGAGTCCTAGGAGGAGTATTATCACCGAAATGGGTAATGAGTCCCACTCAAACCCATTAACTACGTGGCTAGCGTAGGATAGGATTGCACCGTGAAAGCGGATGTTTCTTTTGTCCTAAAAGGGGACTTGACAGACTTTTGGATCCACTGACAGACTCGTCTTTTACCCCGACAAGGTACAGACAGAGGTGGCAATGACATCACTTAGTTGTATCACTATAGGCTCATAGGTAGTGGTTGTCAATTATAGATACTCCTAGATTGGTTTTATGATGATAGAACTCCGATGTGATATGCATACTTGGTGCTTGATTGCTAGTAAGGTGATAGAGTCTTGTCCTTTATATCTGAGGTGAGTCTGAATGATGGATGGGTGATGAGTAAACTGTTTCCTTTTTCTTTAGCCCATTTTACATATAGTACATTCCATGTACTAACGCCCCTCTAGCGTTGCATCATTTTATGATGCAAATACTATAGACTGAGGACTTCAGCAACTCGATCTTTGAGGTTCAGAGCTCTTCATTCCTAATAGTGGTGAGTCCTCCCCAGCATTCAAAGGAAATTTATTTTATTATTGGATAGTCCTATTTACTTGATTTTTAGTAGCAATGGCCTATCATGGTACGTTTTTAGACTATAGTGTAGAGGCTTCATAGACATATATGTTGATGTTGATGTGGGTGGTTCTTTAACCTCTTTCTTTCCTTTCTTACATTTAAGATTTTTGTTATCTATTCTATTTCCTTATGATATACTGGTGATTGATAGTATGAACCCACTAATAGGATAGTATTTATTATCATTATATCATTTCTATTCCACTGATGAATTGACTGAACGATGGCAAAGAGACTGACTGGTCCTCTTGGGGGCTAGTAACAATCTCTGAGTGCTAGTCATGTCTAGGACACTCTTCTAGGGCATGACAAACTAGGTATCAAAGCATAGAGTTCAAGTTTCCTAGATAGTCTATGAAGTCGTATCTAGTAGAGTCTTGTTTATAGCTGTGTTATACACTATACTTCATAAGCTGGAGGCTATAGGACATTAGGAACTGTTACCCTTCTTCTATGATCTGAGTTCATGTTATAGAGTTAACTTGTGAAATTCTACTTTTAACTCATGCACTTTATGCTACAGAAAATGCCACCTAAGAGGATAACCACCTAAAGAGATGACCCAGCTTCCATCTTTGAGAATAACCAATCTGAGACTCCCGTTTAGCATGAGATAAGGACATGGGGATGCCCCGCTAGGACTGCGGAGGTCCCTCAGGCGCCTCCTAGTTCTAGCTAGCAGGAGCCCTCTGCTGCAATCCAACTCAGGGACTTTCTGAGGATGAACCCACCGGTGTATACGGGGTAGAAGGTTGAGGAGGACCTACAGAACTTCATTGATAAGATGTACAAGGTTTTGAGAGCTATGTATGCGATAGAGATTGAGGAAGTTGAGCTTAGGTAGGATGTGTCTAATGTGTGGTACACTCAGTGGGAAGGGAGTAGAGGGGAGGATTTAGAGCTTGCAGTATGTGGAAGTTTGAAGTCGCCTTTCTTGATCACTTCTTTCCTCAGGAGTTGAGGGAGGTGAAGGCAGATGAGTTCGTGAATCTGAAGTAGGGAGGGATGACTTTGAAGGAGTATAACCTTAAGTTCACCAAATTGTCAAGGTATGCTCCAGAGATGGTGAAAGATATGAAGCAGAAGATTAGGAGATTTGTGTCTGGCCTGGATAGACATGTGTAGAGAGATTGTAAGGATACATTGCTGATTCCTGGCATGGATATCTCCAGACTTGTGGTATATGCCCATCAAACGGAGGAAGATAAGAGAAGGGATAGAGAGGAGCACTTGAGCAGATAGGGAAGTTAGTGGGATATAAATCTAACCCATAGATATAGAATAGAGGTGACAAATCTTATTTCCAAAAGAGATCATCACATCCTGCAGCATTTATAGCTAGTGCACCCACACAACCAAGCAGGCATGATCAAAAATCTCAAGGTCATTAGAATTTCAGAACCTTAGGTGCCCAATCTCATGCCAGTGTGACTCAGGGTATATGGGGAAAGCCACCTTGCAGCAAGTGTGGTAGGCTTCATCTGGGTGAGTGCTATGTTGGCAAAGATGTATGTTATGCTTATTGGCAGTCTAGTCATTTTAGCTATGAGTGTCTGAAGAGAAGGCGAGGTGAGGGGAGTAGTAAAGCTCAGTCTTTGATAGCACCTTTAGTAGGTAATCAACAGAGGGGTGCTACTACTATGGGTATAAAAGGTAGGACAAAACATCTTTATACTATGGGTAATCGATAGGAGTAAGAGGCTACAACAGATGTTATCATGGGTATGCTTTGTGTCTTTGCTTATGATAGCTATGCATTGATTAGTCCGGTGCCACCTTATCTTTTGTAACTCCTTATGTTGCTAGAAAATTTGGTATTCTTCCTGAGTGTTTACTTGAGCCTTTTTCTATATCTACTCCTACTGGTGAGTTTATCTTAGCTAAGAGAGTTTCAGGGACTGTGTAGTGTCTATTTATCATAGAGACACTTTAGCTGATTTGATAGAGTTGGAGATGGTTAATTTTGATGTAATAATGGGCATAGATTGGCTTCATACGTGTCATGCTTCTGTTGACTGTAGAACTCAGATTATCAAGTTCTAATTTCCCAATTAGCCTACCTTAGAGTGGAAAGTGCCCCTAAGGGAAAATTCATATCCTATCTTAGCGCTAGAAAGTTGATATCCAAGGGTTATATTTACTACCTCGTGTAAGTGAAGTCTGATGATATTGAGCCTCTTATTGTTGAGTCAGTCCCAATAGTGAATAAGTTTCCCAAGGTCTTTCCTGATAACCTTCTCGGAGTCCCTCTTGAAAGAGAGATTTACTTTGGGATTGATGTTCTTCCCGAGACCAAACCTATCTCAATTCCACCCTATAGAATGGTTCCCGCAGAGTTGAAGGAATTGAAAGAGTAATTGAAAGACTTATTAGAGAAAGGATTTATAAGGAATAGTGTCTCTTCTTAGGGTGCTCCTCTCCTATTTGTGCATAAGAAAAATGGGTCTTTTAGGATGTGTATAGACTACCGGCAGTTGAATAAGGTTACTATAAAGAATAAGTATCCTCTTCCTAGGATACATGATCTTTTTGACCAGCGATAAGGTGCTACTTATTTCTCTAAGATAGACCTCAGATGGAGTTACCATCAGTTGAAGGTGAGGGAAAGTAATATCCCAAAGACAACCTTTAAGATATGATATGGCCACTTTGAGTTCTTGGTCTTGTCCTACGGGTTAACAAATACACCCGCAGCTTTCATAGATTTGATGGATAGGGTATTCAGGCCGTATCTTGATATGTTCGTGATTGTGCTTATTGATGATCTCCTAGTGTATTCCAGAAATAAAGAAGAGCATGTTAATCACCTTAGAGTTTTTTTGCAAACACTCAAAGATCATGAGTTGTATGCAAAATTCTCCAAGTATGAGTTTTGGCTCAAGTCGATGGCTTTCTTAGGCCATTTTGTTTTGAGAGAGGGCATTCGGACGGATACACAGAATATTGAGGTGGTTAAGAACTGGCCTAGACCAACTTCTCCAACAAAAATAAGAAGTTTCTTGTGTTTGGTCAGGTACTACCGCAGATTTGTGGAGGGGTTCTCTTCTCTATCAACCCCTTTGACAAAACTAACTCAAAAGAAGGCTAAGTTTCAGTGGTCTGAGGCATGTGGAAATAGTTTTTAGGAGTTGAAGACTAGATTGACTACAGCACCAGCGTTGACCTTTCCAGACAGGATGGGTGATTTTGTGATATATTATAATGCATACAAAGTCGGATTGGGGTGTGTACTTATGCTATGAGGGAAGGTTATAACTATGATTCCAGATAGCTTAAGATTCATGAAAGAAATTATTCAAGTTATGATCTTGAGTTGATAGCAGTAGTGTTCGCACTTAAAATCTAGCATTACTATTTTGTATGGAGTGCATGTGGACATGTTCACCGATCATAAGAGCTTGCAGTATGTGTTCAGCTAGAACGAGCTCAACCTGCGGCAGAGGAGGTGGCTGGAGTTGCTTAAGGATTATGATATGAGCATTCTCTACCACCCAGGTAAGGGTAACATTGTTGTTGATGCTCTTAGCAGGATGTCCATGGGTAGCACAACCCTTGTGGAGGAGGGGAAGAGAGAACTAGCCAAGGAAGTGCATAGATTGGCTTGATTGGGGTTATAACTTAAGGAGAACAACGAAGGCAGGGTCAATATTCAAAATGTTATGCTTCATTTTTAGTGTCCAATGTGAAGGAAAAGCAAAACCAAGACCCTATCTTACTCCAATTAAAGGAAGTGGTTCATAAGTGAAAGGTGATGTTTTTCTCCAAAGGGGGAGATGGGGTATTGAGATATCAAGGGAGATTGTGTGTACCTGGTGTTGATGGTGTTTAACATAGAATCATAGCCGAGGCTCATAATATGAGATATTTCATTCATCCTGGCTCTACCAAGATGTACCATGACTTGAGGATAGTCTATTAGTGGAATAGGATGAAATACATTGCTGAATTCGTTTCCAAGTGTCCCAATTGCCAACAGGTTAAGGTTGAACATTAGAAACCTTGTGGGTTATCTCAAATCTTTGAGATTTTGGAGTGGAAATGGGAGGTGATCAACATGGATTTCATTACCGGCTTACCAAGATCCAGAAAGCATCATGATTCAATATGGGTGATTATTGACAGGATGATTAAATCAACCCAGTTTTGGCGGTGAAGAAAACTTGTACGACTAAGGAGTATGCTCGACTTTACATTCGGGAGATTGTGAGGTTGTATGTTGTTCCATTGTCTATCATCTTAGACAGAAAATGTCAATTCATCTCTCAATTTTAGAGGTCTTTCCAGAAAGGATTGGGTACGAAGGTAAATCTCAGTACCGGTTTTCACCCTCAGACAGATGGTAGGCAGAGCGCACTATTCTGACTTTGGAGGATATGCTAAGGGCATGTGTTATTGACTTTAAAGGAAACTGTTATGATCATTTACCATTGATTGAGTTTGAGTATAATAATAGCTATCATGCTAGTATTCAGATGGCCCCACACGAGGCATTGTGTGGGAGGAGATGTAGATCCCCGATTGGCTGGTTCGAGGTGGATGAAGTTGAGTTGATTGGGACTGACTTTGTACACTAGTGTATGGAGAAAGTGAAAGTAATTTGGGAAAGGTTGAAGACAACCCAGAGTCATCAGAAATCATATACGGACGTGAGAAGAAGAGATTTAGAGTTTGAGGTAGACAATTGGGTATACTTGAAGATGTCACCTATGAAGGGTGTCATAAGATTTGGTAAGAAGGGAAAGCGGAATATCTTTTACATCGGACCATACCAGATCATATGGAGGATTAGGAAGGTTGCTTATGAGTTCGACTTGCCTTCTGAGCTAGACGGAGTTCACCCAGTGTTTCATGTATCTATGCTGAAAAAGTGTTTGGGGGATACAACTTTAGCAAATCCTGTGGAGAGTACGGGTGTGAAAGATAACTTATCATAAGAAGAAGTTCCAGTTCAAATTCTTGACCGATAGGTTCTTAAAAGGAATAAAAATATAGCCTCTATTAAAGTCTTATTTGAGAAATTAATTCATTAAATAAGCTATGGGGGAAGCTGATGAAGTGATGAAACTCAAATACCCGTACGTATTCATGCCAAGTTATGATGACATTGAAGGTAAATATTCTCATTCTTATTAATTTCGAGTATTCCTTTCCATTAGGTTGATGCCTTTGTTTTACTACATTCTCGAGTCTAAGGCAGAGATAGGTAGATGACGGTTAGTGAGAGTTTGAGT
Source organism: Solanum sejunctum (assembly GCA_025642045.1). Classification (NCBI taxonomy): domain Eukaryota; kingdom Viridiplantae; phylum Streptophyta; class Magnoliopsida; order Solanales; family Solanaceae; genus Solanum; species Solanum sejunctum. The sequence goes on along the minus strand of JAOTQJ010143541.1, from coordinate 26,559 downwards.
GTTTCTGAGTGAGGAATAAGATGAGTTCCTAGGTTATTCGAGTCCCCGTTCGAGCTTTACTCATCATTCAAGGATGAATGATTCCAAGAGGGAGATGATGTAACACTCTGTAAAATTATTAAAACGTTCCTAAACTTTATCATGCTTACAATATATCTTTCCAAGCTCTGATGAAAAATCCGAGATCAAATTTATTATCGGTGTGAAAAACTGAGTCGGAAAATGGTCTCGACTCGGCTTAATCGCGAAAAATGCAAATTAAGTTCTCCAAAAGAGAGCCTAAAACAGTGAGGTTTCCATGCCCCTTCCTTGATGCGGAGAGGATGCAGAACTACACCTATTGTTTTTTCAAAAATTCTAGGGAAATTGAAAATTCGTGAAAAAGTGCATTTTGTACTAGTGCGCGTCGCGCATTAGTGCATGAGGATGCAGTTTTTTTGTTTTAATTTGAAAAGGGTAATTTTGTCCTTTTTCACATATTTTTATATCCTCAGGTCAATTTTTAAATATACATTTGTATGAAAAGGGTTTTAAAATCCATTATTTCAAGGTTTTTACGCTAAGTCAGAGAGAAGAAGAGGAGATAAAGAGTATGGGTTCCAAGAATCTTTCAAATTTCTTGAAGAAATCTTCATTCCTAGGTTTGTAAAGTCTACTAAAAAATATATGATTGATATCCCATATGCCAATATAGAGTTAGGATGAGGAAATCATAAATAGAAAATCTTAAATCATGTTTTCTCAAAATTTCTTGAATGTTAGTATTAAATTCTTGGGTAGTATCTTGAATTCTTATTTTAATTCTTTAAACTATATTTTTATATCCAAGTTTGATAATCATCATGTTTAATTTTTACTGTATATTTTTATTACTATGCAATTGTGACTTGATCCTTAAAATTACTCTCTGTAAAGACTTGAATAATGAACTTAGGGGTATGTCTAGAGCCTTGAATATCTTAAAGTGATGCTTGACTGAGCCTGAGTCCTGAGGTGAGTGTATTGATGATGGTGATAGTTGAAATTATTGTTTATAGAGTTGAATGGGTATAATTCCCTTAGATTGGATAGATAATCTTGTCCATAGAGGTTGGATGATGAGAGTTCTTGATGTATTGATGGATTTATGAGCATGTTAAATCTTGGGAGGAGTATTAGCCCCGAAATAGGTAAGAGTGAGTCCCACTCGAACCCATTAACTATGTGCCTAGCATAGGAGAGGATTAAACCGTGAAAGTGAATGTTTTCTTTATCCCGAAAGGGGACTTGACAGACTTTTGGATCCACTTTTAGACTTGCCTTTTACCCCGGAAAGGTACTAGATGGACATGGCAATAACATCACTTCATTGTATCACTATTGGCTCATAGATAGTGGTTGTTGGTTATAGAAACTCCCAGATAGGTTTCACAATAATAAAACTCTGATGTGATGTATGTTTGATGCATGATAGCTAGTGAGGTGATAAAGTCTTATCCTTTATATCTGAGGTGAGCCTGAGTGATGGATGTGTGATGATAAAACTGTTTTCTTTTTTTTTAGCCCGTTTCACATATAGTACATTCCATGTACTAATGCCCCTCTAGTGCTGCATCATTTTATGATGCAGATACTATAGACCGAGGACTTCAGCAGCCCGATCATTGAGGTTCAAAGCTCTTCATTCCTGACAGTGGTGAGTCTTCCCTAGCATTCGGAGGATATTTATCTTATTGTTGGATAGTCATATTTACTTAATATTTGTTAGTCATGGTTTGTCATGGTACCTTTTCAAAGCATAGTATAGAGGCTTCATAGATATAGATGTTTATGTTGATGTCGAGGGTTCTTTTCCCTCTTTCTTTCCTTCCTTACATTTGAGATTTTTGTTATCTATTCCATTTCCTTATGATATATTATCATTATATCATATATATTCCACTGATGAATTGACAGAACAATGGCAAAGAGACTGAGTGGTCTATTTGGGG
>JAOTQJ010143541.1:0-15309 GCA_025642045.1 Solanum sejunctum | reverse complement strand
AAGGACACAAGTTCTCGACATATCTTCTAATGTTTGAATGGTGCACTCTACCTGACTATCTGTTTGTGGATGAAAGGTTGTACTTAGATTTAGCTTCGTACCCAATCCCTTATGGAAAGAGCTCCAAAATTAGGAGGTGAATTGAGTCCCTCTGTCTTAGATGATGGATAACGAAACTCCATGCAACCTCACAATCTCTTAGATGTACAACTTGTCATACTATTCCGCAGTATTAGTTATCTTAACTATTGAGAACTGAGCTAACTTGGTCATCCATTCCACAATCACCCATATTGAATCATGCTACTTTCAAGACCACGATAGACTGGTAATGAAGTCTATATTAATCATCTCCCACTTTCATTCAGGAATCTCAAAGTTTTGAGCTAATTCGCATGTCCTTTGATGCTGAAATTTTGCTTGCTGATAATTCGGGCACTTTGAAATGAACTCGGCAATATCCCTTTTCATTATGCTCTATCAATAGACTTCTCTTAAGTAATGGTACATCTAGTTAGATCTAGGATTAATGAAATACCTAGGGCTGTGAGTTTCAGTCATAATTCTCTCTCAAACACCATCAATATCGGGGATACATAACCTACTCTAGTATCTCAACACCCCATCTCCCCTTTTGGAGAAGACCATCACTTTTTGTTTATGGATAGCCTCCTTCAATTAGAGTATGACAAAGATCACGATCTTGCTTCTCCTTCACCTCTACCACTAGGGATGATGCAAACCCATTTTGAACATTGACTCATCCCTCGTCATTCTCCTTAAGTTGAAATCCCAATTGAGCTAAATCTATGCACTTCCTTCACTAACTCTTCCTTTTCCTTCCTCCACATGGGCAGTGCTACCCATATATAACCTGGTAAGAGCATCAGCGATAATGTTAGCCTTACCCAGGTGGTAGAGAATGCTTATGTCATAATCCTTGAGCAACTCCAACCATCTTCTCTGCCATAGGTTGAGCTCTTTCTGTCTGAAGACATACTACAAGCTCTTATGGTTAGTGAACATATCCACATACAATCCATATAAGTAGTGGCACCAAATTTTAAGTGCAAACACCACCATTACCAACTCAAGATCATAGGTCAGATTGTTCCTCTTATGAACCTTAAGTTGTCTGTAAGTATAGGCTATCACCTTCCCTCTCTACATGAACACGCAACCCAATCCTACTCTTGACGCATCATAATGTATCACAAAGTCCTACATCCCATCGGGTAAAGTTAAAAATAGGTGCAGTAGTCAGCCTAGACTTCAACTCTTAGAAGTTCTTCTCACATTCCTCAGACCACCAAAACTTGACCTTTTTCTGAGTCAACTTGGACAATGGTCTACATAGGGAAGAGAATCCATCAACAAATCTGCAATAGTAGCTGCCAACCCTAAGAACCTTCTTATGTCAATTCGAGAAGTCGATCTAAGCTAATTCTTAACTACTACTATATTCTGGGCATCCACTCGAATACTATCGCTGTAAACCACAAGGCCTAGAAGGGCCATTAACTTGATCCAAAACTCACATTTTGAGAACTTTGCATACAACTCATGGTCCTTAAGTGTTTAAAGAACAACTCAGATGTGATTGGCATGCTCCTCATCTTTCCAATACACCCAAATGTTGTCGATGAACATGATTACAAACATATCCATATATGGTCTGAGCACTCTATTCATCAAATCCATGAAGGTTGCAGGTGCATTCGCCAACCCAAAGAACATGACCAAGAACTCAAAGTGTCTATATCTAGTCCTAAAGGCAGTCTTTGGAATGTCACATTCCCTCACTTTCAACTGATGGTAGCCAAATTTGAGGTCTATCTTTGAGAAACAAAAGGCACCCTAAAGTTGGTCAAACAGATCTTCTATCCTTGGGAGAGGATATTTATTGTTGATCATGACCTTGTTTAATTGTCTATGATCTATGCACATTCTGAGAGATCCATCTTTCTTCCACATGAACAGGATGGGGGCACCCCAAGGAGAAACACTTAGCCTGATAAATCCCTTCTCTAACAAATTCCTAAATTGCTCTTTCAACTCTATCAACTCAGCGGGATCCATTCTATAAGGTGTAATTGAGATAGACTGGGTATCTAGAAGGACAATAATCCCAAAGTTGATTTTCCTATCAGGAGGGACTCCAGGTAAATCCATAGGAAACACTTCCAAAAACTCACTGATAATTGGGACTGACTTAAGAGTAAGAGGCTCAATGTCATCAAACTTGACCTACATGAGATGGTATATGTACCTTTTTGAGATTAACTTTCTATCTCTAAGGTAAGAAATAAACTTGACTTTAGGTGCAACAGAATCTCCCCTCTATTCTATAATATGCTCATTTAGAAAACAAAAATTTGAGGGTTTGGGTTCTACAGTCAATAAAGGCATAGCAGGCGTGAAGCCAGTCCATACCAAGGATTACATCAAAGTCACTCATCTCTAACTCGACCAGATCAGCAAGAGTATCCTTATGTTATATAGACACTATGCAATCCCTATAGACTATCTTGGATATGATAGACTCAAGAGTAAAAACATGGAAGGCTCAAGGAAACACTCAAGAGAAATCTCAAATTTTCTAGCCACATATGGCATCACAAAGGAAACTGCTGCCCCTGGATCAAGAAAAGCATAATAATCGAAGGTAAAGACTTGAAGCATACCCGTCATGATATCTGGCACAACCTCTTGGTCCTTTATATTCCCAATTGCATATATATGGTTCGATCCTTCACTTAGCCCCAGTGTAGCACCTTTCTAGTTACCCTTGGGTGGTGGCATTGTAGTAGAAGATTGTGCCTTATTACCCCAAAGTGGACATTCTCTCAGGAAGTGATCGATCTGGCTACACTTGTAGCCACCATTTCCTCCCTCCTTCCATTCAATCAAATGCATCCTACCACACTTCTTATAAGGTGGTTTCCCTTTCTAACCAAGGGTTACACTAGCTAGGGTGCTCTAAAGTTTGACTGACCTTGGACCTTTGATCATACCTTATGTCTGGAGTTGGTAAATTGGCTGATGATGGTGCATACCCCGATGCCTCTTCTGAAAGTAAGATCTATCTTCCTTATCTTGCTTGTATTGGCTAGGCTCATGCCTAGTTGAGTTGGCCTTTTTGCTCAAATGCTGATCTCTATCTTTCTTTTTATCCTCCTCAGTTTGCTGGGCATATACCATAATTCTAGAGATATCTATATCCAGGATCAATAATGCTGCCTTGCGCTCCCTCTTCACTTGTTTACCTAACCTAGACACAAATTTTCTCATCCTTGCCCTCATATCCTGGACCATCTCTAGAGTATACCCGGATAGCTTAATGAACTTGAGGCTGTACGCTTTCACGATCATTCCCTCTTACTTTAGGTTCATGAACTCTTCAACTTTTGACTCCCTCAACTCTTGAGGAAAGTTCTCTCAAACTCACTCCACTCAGCATGCTCAGCATCCTCAACCCAAATTTCTTCCTATTGATTATACCAAACATTTGACACATCCTTAAGCTGATAGGAGGCAAGTTCAACTCCCTCAACCTCAGTCGCATACATAGCCCTCAAGACCATGAACGCCTCATCGATAAAGTTATATAGGTCCTTCTCAACTTTTCACCCTGTATAGACTGGTGGGTTCACCTTAAAGAAGTCTCAGAGCCTAGTTACAGAAGTTGGATCTTGAAGCTAAAGCTAGGGGATTGGTAACCTCAACCACTACTCAAGGAGGCCAATAGCTGGGTGAGCATCATAATGGCTCCTATGATGTCTGCCTCTGAACTGGAGGCTGGCTGAGCAGGAGTTGCTTGTAGGACCCAATGGTCCTAGCAGGTCATCTCGGCCTCTCAACCCCATTTGAGTAGGGGCCTCTGGTAAAGGATTCTCAGGATTTGGGGCTTGGGCATCTCGTTGGACAATTGTACACTTAGGAGGCATGATCTGTAAATGCGTCACATACGAATTACAAAAGAGTTTTACAGAGTCAAACTCTATCGCACTCAGAATAAACATAAGTGTAACCCTTCCTAATGTCCTATAGCCTCTAGCTTATGAAGTCTAGTTCACAACACACCTATAAACAAAATTTTACTAGTCACGGCTTCACAAACTCCCCAAGACACATGAACTTTGTGCTCTGATACCAAGTTTGTCATACCCTGCGAAGGTACCCTTGGTATGGCCGACACTTGAAGACCATTGTTGATTCCCCAAGAAAACTACCTAGCCTCATCATTACATCTTACTCAACAGTAGAAGTATACTCTACTAAAAACATTTAAAGGAAGGATAAAGATGTCATAAAATAATTTTCAAAATCGATCAAGTTTAGGAAAAAATTGCAATACTTAACAATACTTTACTAAAGATATATGAAGCCTCTACTATAAATGTCTAAATGGTACCATGACTAGCCATGGCTACCCAGCTTAAGAAAATAACAATGATAGTGAAACAAAATAAGGCTCCTTCAAATGGCAAGGAAGGCTCTCTAAGGTTGGAACTCAAGAACTCTGAACCTCAATGGTGCGCCTAGTGAAGTCCTCTATGTCCTGTATCTGCATTATGAAATGATATAGCCCCGAGTAGCGTCATTACATGGAATATACGATATGTAAAATATCTCAAGGAAGCAAATAAGGCCCATAGTCAATCAAGCGACTCAACTCGAGACTAAACTTCTCATCTCATAACTCAACTCAAGTAAATCATGCAAGTTTAAAGTTGGAAGTCAAGCTTTAGAAATAAACTTAGTGTTTAATGCAACTCAACTCGCAAATCACAAATGTGCTCAACTCAAGTATTGTTTCAAAATTTCTCTAACAAATATAAATCTCCACTACCATGATTCTTGGTAATGCACAATAAAACGACTTTGTTACGATGCCCGTCCTTAAATTGCCATGGTAGAGGACGTCAACCTCTCCTCTCTCTCTCAAATCCTAAGAGAGTGTCCCTTTATTGGCACATAGGCTACCATAAATATCCTATGCAATCATCCCATGCTGGCAATATAGTTCTGGGTGCTCCTCAATCACCCAACTCGGTGATCAATACTCCTTCCAAGATCACTAAAATATGCTCATAGAAATTGACTCAAAGTCATCTCTTTGACTCATCTCAGTCAAGTCAAGTCAATTCTTAATAACTCAACTCAATTACTCAACAACTCAATAACATAGGACCATTATTCATGCAATGCAACTCAAGACTCTAACTCACATGATGCAAGACTCTCACTCATTATGGCCAAGTACATCATATCGTCTAGGCTCAACATATAAAACATAATAGATATTCTTTACATACATATATGAAATAATAAAATGTACTTCTCAGTTCAATTTACTTAGTTTCGAAGGTTAAATTGATAATTTTTAATTTAGTTAGTAAGCAAATAAAATACTAAATTTAGGGCTAGGGTATCAAGCATTCGAATAATATTCATATTTCATGGTAATGGCAATGTAACTCATAAATTAACTCAAAGATTTTCATGAAAACTCCAACATCTACAAGAATTTGGAACTCAAGAACCACAAGATTTAAAACAAGCAATTTATACTCATGATCTTCACTAAAGTAGATGAAGGGGCGCGTGGATAAACATAATCCAACACTTTAAGGTAGCCTTACATACCTGGATTGAAGGATCACTTAACCTTGAAGTCAAGAACCCTCACTTTGTCTCTTCTTCTCTCAATTTTTTTTGCATTTGAATGCTTTAGAAATTCTTTTTTAACTAAAAATGCTTTAGAAAATCATGGTTTATGTTTATGAGGGGTTGTAAAATTTCTAGAATACCCCTCACAAATTAAATAAAAATTTTCAACCTAGAAATACCTAGTCGCGCACAGTAGTGTACTTTTTTCAAAATTTTTCCCGAATGAGTTTTTCCAATCCCTATTGAAAAATTAAAATAATACAAGTCACTATCATCGACAGGAGCACTCTTCGTGCAAAGGTACTGGTTTGATTTTTTTATCAAAAAATTACTTTTTTAATTCGATTGCTCTAAAAATTGACCGAGATCATTTTCTTACTCAATGTTTTATGCTGATTGCATATTTGATCTTGGATTTACAAATGGAGCATGGAAAGATGCATTATGCATACATCTCTCCTCTAGGGATATTTTGATAATTTTACCAGGTGTTACATGATAATCTATGCTACCAAGAAAACTTCATAACAGTGGTGAGGCTTCTCTGTTAAATCTTTCTATCCATGGTTGTGAAATTGTATGGATCCTCTCCATTATTATTTTCTAGGCTTTATTTCTTATTACCTTGGTGTGTCATCTCTAGGCTGTTTTAGGAGATGATTTTGGCCCTTAAATGTTGAAAAATGAAATGTATTCTAATGTTAACATACTGATGATTGTCTAGGTAGTGTCTGTATGCTATTGGGGATAGTCTTAGGGAAATTATATTGATAAATCATTGTTGTAAACGCATGCCTATCATATGTTTGACAAAATGCCTTTGTGAAATCTGGAATGTGATGCTGGTGACTGTTGCTCTCCGCGATGTCGTGATTGCGATTTTTTGGAAATTCTATGTGTTTCACGAATGCAGAGGTTGAGAGCAACTTGAACTTCACGAATGCACTAGTATGGTTACGAATGTATGATGTGTCACTGTATAATCCAAACTTTTTCCAGCTGACTTTCTTGATCTAAATGCTTCCTAATGCACGATTTAAAATGTATATGTGATATTTTTATTGTGTTAGCGTTGATTGTAGGTGTAATTTGTTGAACATGGATCCCAAAAATGCACTTCATGAAAATGAAATCCTTCCAGAGGTGGATAAAGATGACAATTTTGACCCAAGCAAATTCCTCTCAGTCCAATATGCCCAAAGGCATGATCGGCTATATTCATACTTTCGTGGATGAAAGTCTTATTAGTGGGGGATGTTGTAATGACCCTTCGGATCATTTATATTATTTTATAGTTATTGTTGATTTGAGCCTATTTATAATTACTTTGAGGCGTTGATGATTTGTTGGGACTATTGGGATGGCTATTGGTTGGGTTGTATAGGAGTTATATGGATTTTTGAGTTAATCCGGAAGTTACACTTGTAAAAAAAGTTTTTGATAAAGTCCTAGTAAATGGCCTCATAGTGGAATTTTAACCGTTGCATTAGCTCCTGAATGGTCGAATTAGGATAAGAGCATGCCTGGTGCAATTATATCATGGATTGAAAATTTGGCCACCAGAACTAGTTAGTAGTTGACTTAGTTAGCACCCTCGGGAATCGTTCCCTAGATAAGAATTTTGATAGCGCATTAGCTTTTGAACGCCAATTTTGATCTAGGATGACCCCTTATTTGGTACCGGGGACTTCCGAATGCGATTTGACTCTCGAGGCTTTCTATTAAAAGTTGCGTATAAAGAAGTGAGACCCTCAGTTTACCATGGGAAGCTTTGTTGGGTATTTTGATAACACCACCAAATTCAGAACGTCAAAATTTGTAGGGTTACATAATTCATTTGTGAAAATTGAAATTTGAATGAGGTCAAAACGTAAAAACAAAAAACAAATTGGAAGGTAGTTGAAAAGAAAGGGGCAATGTGGCACTTAGAGATACTGCCACATGGTAGTGTTAGACTTCGCTAGTGGAAGTGATGTGGGCTGGACCAATGAGTATATCTATTGCTATCTTATAAGCAGTAATAAATAGGCAGTTGATTGACATGTCTGCTTGAGTAGCTTGAGAGTATATCTATAATTTTTCAGTAAACAGGCAGTTGGACGATATGCCTGCTTGAGTAACTTGAGGGTACATTCATAATTTTTAAGTGGTTCTTCCATTTTAATTTGTTTATCTTATTTTTTAATTGTTATGAAAATTGCATAAAACAATCATGGATAATTTGGTAATTTCCCATGGTCTTTTCGGAGCATATTAACATGTTTGCTTGAGCAGTTGGACCATGCATTTGTACTTTTTCAGTGATTCTTTTGTTTTATTTTTTAATATATTTAAAAACTGTAAAAAAAACTTAAATTTTAAGAAGGCATGTAAAAAAAAATTGGTTAAGTTTTAAAATTTTATCAGTGCAACATAAAATGGAAGAGATAAAGAAACCTATTTTTGTAAACAATGTAGAAATTATGATAAATCTCAATAATTAATTATAGAAGACACGTAAGAGAAATTGGTTGAGTCTTAAAGTTTTATTGGTACCACATAAAATGCGATAGAAAAAGTAATACATATTTGGAAACAACACAAAAAATACTGTAAATCTTAATAATTAAGATCTTAAAATATTTAAAAGACATAAAAATTTGATTGACTTTCGATATTCTATTAGTGCACATAAATTGAGATAGAAGGAGTAACATATATTATTTAAAATAACATAAAAAGTTTTATAAATTACAATAATTAATAATTTTAAATATTTAAAAGAACTATAAAAAGTTTGATTAATTCTCGAAATTCTATTAGGACTACATAAATGGAGACAAAGAGAATAATATGTATTATTTAAAACTACAGTAAAAAAATTATAAATCAAATAAATAACAACTTAAAATATAAATTGTATTAAAATTATTAACTTTTCAAATTTTATCCGAATAACATAAATTGAGAAAGAGAAATAACATATATTGAGCCCGTGCAGTACATGACCTTCGCCACTAGTATATATATAAGCTTGTTCCTAGGAGCAAAATACATTTATATATATAAACTTCTTACTGCGATTCTGAGCTCATTTTCATCGAATTTGAGTGATCAGAAAGTTACGTTGAAAGAATTTTTACGAGGAACACCGTGGTGGTGTTAGAATTCAATTTTGTTGTACATTTCAAGCTAAGTGATAAAGGCGGGGATAAGAGATTGTATAGGCTTACTAAAGAGAGACAAAGGAAAGGTCGCAATTTAGACCAAGTAAAGTGCATCAAAGATGAGGAGGGTGGGGTGTTGATGGATGATACTTCAATTAAACTAAGGTGGCAAGCTTACTTTCATAAAATCTTAAACGAAGGGAGATAGAGATATTGAGCTGTGTAAGTTGGCACACTGCAAATGTCATCGTAATTTTTGTTATTGCAGGCGATTCAGAGTTGAGGAGATTATAAGGACTATTAGTAGGATGAAGAGAAGGAGGGCGATCGGACCTGATGAGATTCCGGTAGATTTTTGGAAAACATGGTCAAAGATGGCATAGAGTTGTTGACTACATTGTTCAATGCTATTATGAAGACTACCAAGATGTCTGATGAATGAAGGAGGAGTATAATGGTTCCATTATACAAGAACAAGGGGGATATTCATAACTATAATAACTACAAGGGTATAAAGTTGTTAAGTCACACTATGAATGTCTAAGAGAGACTGGTGAAGGTGAAGGTGAGAAGAGTAGTATCTATTTCATAGAATTAGTTTTGATTCAGGCCGGAAGTGGTTAACTACTGAAGCAATTTATCTTGTTCGAAGATTAATGGATAAATATAGGGAAAGAAAGAAGGACCTTCATATGGTGTTCATTGATCTCGAGAAGGCCTATGACAAAGTTCCTAGGGATGTCCGATAGAGTTGTCTAGAAGTGAAAAGATGTCCCAATGGCATATATAAGGGGTAATAAAGGACATGTACGATGGAGCCAAAACTTGAGTAAGAATGGTTAGAGGAGACTCAGAGTATTTTCCTATTGAGATGGGACTCCATCAAGGATCTGTGTTGAGCCCTTTCTTGTTTGACTTGGTGATGGATGTGCTGACGCGATATATCTAGGAGGAATTTCTATGGTGTATGTTATTTTCACATGACATAGCACTGATTGATAAGACTCGGACTAAAGTTAATGATAGGTTGGAGGCTTGGAGACACGCCTTGGAGTACAAAGGATTCAAACTAAGCAGGACCAAAACATAATACTTGAAGTGCAAATTCAGTGTTACGAGGGATGAAGCAGACATTGAAGTGAGGCTTTCCACTCAATCTATCGCCAACAGGGAAAACTTTAAGTATCTGAAGTCCATCATCTAGAGTATTGGCAATATCGAAGATAATGTCATATATCGTATTAGGGCAACTTGGACTATTTAAAGGCCTGCCTTTGGAGTTTTGTGTGACAAGAAGTTACCACCTAAACTCACAGGTAAGTTTTACTGAATGGTGTTTAGACCATGCTTGTTGTATGGGGTGGAGTGTTGGCCAATAAAAAATGTACATATTTAGAAGATGCATGTGGAAGAGATGAGGATGTTGAGATGGATGAGTGGTCACATAAGGAGTGGTAATATTATGAGTGAGACCATTCGGGAGAAGCTAGAGGTGGTCCCTGTTGCGATGGTTTGGATATGTGCAGAGAAGGTGTATAGATGCTCCTATTAGGAGATGTGAGAGTTTGGTTTTAGGAGTTATATGGAGGGGTAGAGGTAGACCGATGAAGTATTGGGGAGAAGTGATCAGACAATATATGGCTAAACTTGATCTCAATGTGGACATGACCTTAGGTGGAAGGAGTGGATGTCATGAATTAGAGTAGCAGTCTAATTGGTTGGTAGGATAGGTGGATGTCTGGCCTTGGGGTATAGTAGGGGAGCAGGAGTAGGTCTTGTTTTATATCATGTGTTGTCATTATATGTCATATATGTGTTAAGTTTGTCATATTTACATAATGTCATGTGCTTTTCGTTATTAGTCACTCCTTTGTACCCTTTTCTTTCCTTTACTTTTTGTTATATCTAATTTATTCTACTTATGCATTTTTGAGATGAGGGTTCCTAGAAAACAACCTCTCTACTTCTATCAGGTAATAGTAAAGTCTGTGTACATTTTACCCTTCCCCAAACCCCACTTGTGGGATTCCACTGGGTATGTTGTTGTTGTTGTTGTATTTCGAGGTAAAATCCTATTTCTTTCATTGATCATATATCAAAAATGAGTGAATACTTTATATTGCGATACCTCATTCATTTCTCAATGAAATTAAGTGAAATTTATGTCTAAATTATTCTTTTTTCAAGAGGAACATTGTGGTATACTTGGATCATGTCAATTTGGATGTATTTTTGTGAAATTTGACCGAGAAGTTATGTAAGAGATGTTTTCTGATAAGAAATGCAACTTTAATTTTTAGTCATTTCTCTGTCTTCTGAGATATGTTTGGGGCAAAATTTCTGGATATGGACTCGAGATGATGTAGGAATCATTTTAGGAGGATTGATTCAGCATTTCAACTGTGGGCCTCAATGTTTCCCATTTTAATCGTGATTGATGTATTTTCACCCATTTCCTAAGATTTTATAGCCAAATTGGCCATAATGATCTTTAGACTTATATTTTGATAGTTGAGCAGTCTTGGAGATGGCAAGAAAGGAAAAGGCTCAGGTGGTGATGTCGTCCAAGTTATACCTCCTTTCTAGAGGATAAAGTGGTCGATGTCAAGAAATAAAACCTAACCCAGGTGAGTGTCGAACCCACAGGGAATAACTAGACTCATGAAAATTCACCAATATGCAATCCAAGTAATTAACCAACTCAATTTTCCAAAGGGGGATTGCAATAATCAATGAGAAAGTAAACTAAACTAACTATGATGAGAGAAAAATCAATAATAGAGAGCAACTAAGGTACTGTGTTCGCAATGATTCCCCAACTCAGTATCACTAGATAACCTAATTCTTGTCTAGTGTATAGCATGAAGGATGATAATTTTAATTCACCAAGTCCTTTTGTCAAAGGTGAAAGTCAAATTTTACTATACGACTTGACCCATCTCGATGTTGTGCATTACTAACTATCACCTATTAGTCTCAGTACAACCTCCCCTTGGCCTAGTTTGGTTATTTAGATGAAAACACATCAACCGAATTTTATTAATTATTTTTTCCCTATTCATTACTACCTAGGTCCAGTCAGTAATAGTAGGCGAGTTCTAATGTTAGCCACCATCAGAAAACATGAAAAATGAAGAGAGTTAATTAATACATGCATATACACCTTCCAAGAATTATGCATTATCCAATTTTACTTTGTTAGTTCTTCATGGTTCCCACAACCCTTGTTGTGGATTTAGCTAATTATATTATGTGTAGATAAAGAGATTATTAATTGAGAAGGCATAATTAAGCACTTACACAATTGAATTAAGAACAAGCAATTAAAGTCAATGAAAATTGCAAGCTTGAAAATTGAAGTGATGCACAAGTGTTCTCAAAGACTCTTTCACAATTTTCTCTCTAAGAATATTGAGTTCTTGAGTACTTAACCTAAAACTACACAAAACTGACGTGAACTGATGAGAAATGATGATCGCTTATAAAAATAACCTAAAAAACCTATTTATAATAATTAAAAACAAGGTTTAAACAAATTAGGAAAGTTGGTCCACGTGCATACAAAAGGTACTTTACTACACGTATTCTCTTCTACGGCTCGTAGTCAGAGCCTCGTAATCAGCTGCTAAAATTTTGGACATCATTTGTACGAGACCCCTTCACAACTCATAAAGTGGATTACGACCTATAAAAGGGGTCTAGTCAAATAACTTTCCTGCAAATTCACTTCTCTGATCCTCAGAGCACAAAAGGTATTCTACGACTCATAAACTTCTCCACGACTCGTCTGCATGTTTATGGACTTCAACTTTAGCAAATAGCCCCTCACTGGAAATCCTCATGAAACCTATCTATGACTTGTAAAATGCTCTATGACTTGTAGACTATCTCGTCCAATAGCAAAAACTAGCAACTTCTTCAAATTTTTAATAAATAATGGCCAACCTGTAATCCTGCAAATCTAAACACAAAAACATATAAAACTCACAATTGCATTGAGAACACACAAAATCCTATGTTTTAAATATTAAAAGTGTTATATTTTGACTGCACATCAACACCTTTAACTTAAAATTGTTATTTATCCTCAAGTGGCACACTCAATCTATATAGACAATATAGTAACACACAGACCTCAACTCAATGGAATACATCACACACATCTCAGTCTCAGATACCCACACCAAATTTTTAAAACAGGATCAAATAGCTATTTAGCAAACCAAAGCAAATTGGTGCATGTGACAACATAATTATGACAAGCAAGGAGTTATCAACAGTGCACACTCACTGAACAAGTCAAATGCTAACAATACAGTCCAAGTGTCCTCACAGAAATAAGTCTCATTTTTTACACTCAATGATGTTTCCATATTTAGCCTTGGGACTATGCAAAAACTCTCACTCTCACTAAAGATATTCATGCATGATGACTAATACCTTAGGCTTTCCCTTATACTCATGACTCAGACCTTCAACTAATTAGTCTAAGATCACTTTAGGATCTTCTTGGTTTGTAACGTAGGCTTAGGGGGCTTTGGTATGGTATTCTGGCAAAATAGTGACTAAAGGCCCCCCTTCAAACTGTATTTTTCTATATTTTTGTCCCTCCAACTTTGTCTATTTCACCTTATTCTCCCTTTTTCATATTTCAAGCTTCTCTAGGTGCTTTCTTATCATTTTTCAACTTTTTGCCTTATTTACAAACTTTATTTTGCTTTTTAACTCTCAATTAAGGCATCTTTCATTTTTCTTGTACCTAGTACATGATTTTTCTCTATATTCCTAGCTCACTCCCTTATTTTTGTGCTTTACCCTTACACCAGCCACCCTCAACTTAAGTTTTTAGCTTGTGTTGAGGTGCACAATATCCATCCTCTAAACCAAGGCCACTTTTGGTAGCCTCCCTCAACTTAGGCTTTTTGCCTCAGTCAAGGTACACAATGTTCAAGTAAAGATAAGGGCTAATTTCAGGATTTTATCACTAGACAAGGCTAGGTTAATCAGGTGTTTTCAAAGAATACGCACATGTTAGGATCAAACATTAGTAACAAGGGATATATCATCAATTTGGTTGGTTATTTTAGGCTAAAGTGGACTATATAAGAACAATGGTTTAAGATTCTTTCCTAATCCAATTAATCTACAACCTAACTTAGAGTAATAGGGCAAGTTTTGAATTAGCACAAAATACATGAATTTATCAAATTATGATCATAATCACATGACACTGCATATATTATCAACAAAAGACTCACATATCAAGCTTTTTATCTCAATGTACCTTCACTTATCAGAACAAATATTGTCAGACACCTACATATTCATGGCTACCATCTAACTACTTAATCAAAAATATTGATGGGTATCATTTTTCAAAGCAAAACATAAAACCATGCTATATGCCACAAGTATTGGTACTATTATCTAAACATCCTAAACATGTCGGTTCAACAGAAAATAAATATCCACGAGGAAAAAGAACATAGGCAGGAAAACCCAGGATAAAAATTGGGGTAGCTTTGGACCATAAGATACTCAGACTTTACTAAGGCCCATAACTACCTATACCCCATCGAAAAAGATATGCATTGTCCCCAATGCACAGGATCAACATAAAATAGAACATAAGGGGTCAAAAAACATACTTGGGTGCCTAAGTGCTAGTGTTCACCTTGGGTTGCCTCCCAAGCAGTGTCTAATTTATTGTCGGGACACGACATAGCTAGCTTGAGTACTCAGACTTCCTCAAGAACCCATTCTTCGACCATCTTTATCTCTTCCACATTTCTAAGGTATGGCTTGACTATATGGCTATTTACCTTGAGAGTTCTTCCATTTCACCTCTCCAACTCAATAGCCCCATGATCGAAGATACGTGCTACTTGAAAGGGTCCTAACTATCTGGATTTGAGCTTCCCTGGGAACAACTTCACTCTAGAATTGTAGAGTAGCACTAACTCCCCTAGTGTGAATTAGTGGTTCTCTATACCATGGTCATGCTGCAACTTCATTCTTTGTTTGTACAAGGCTGAGCTCTCATATGCTTTCAACCGAAACTCATTAAGCTTATTGAGTTAGCTCAACATAGAGTTTATTGCATCATTATAGTCCAAATTCAACTTCTTCATTGCCTACATTGCATTATGCTCAAGCTCCACTAGCAAGTGACATGCTTTCCCAAAGATAAGTTAGTAGGGAGATATACCTATAGAAGTCTTGAATACAGTCCAGTATGCCTAGAGTGCGTCATCCAACTTCCACGACTAATCTGTCTGGTTTGGATTCACAGTCTTGGATAGGATCTGTTTAATTTCCCAATTGGACACCTCCACCTGCTCGCTTTTCTGAGGGTGATAAGGAGTCACCAACCGATATTTCACTCCATATTTTTCAAGAAGATCTTTAAAAGGTTGATTATAGAAGTGAGAACCTCTATCATTGATGATTTCTCGAGGGGTGCCAAACCTTGACAAGATGTTCTTTTTCA
>JAOTQJ010143534.1:0-36079 GCA_025642045.1 Solanum sejunctum | reverse complement strand
AATCTAAATATATTTCATATCAAGTAAAGAAGTTATAGAAGATAACTTGACATAATATTTTAAATTACTTAGGAGAAAATATTATGTTGCCTTGTCTTCTATAACTTTTTTCTTTGGCATATATATAGATATTCCTAGATTTGTATGACTATTTATTCTATTCAGACTTTAATTCCTTTGTTTGACTTTTTTTTCTTTATATTTGTGGTGATTTGAAACTATTTAAGATGTTGACAAAATTTTATCAACTCAATCTCTTAAAATAAAACTATTTGTCCCTATTATTTTCCCTTACTATTATATAATTAGTAAGAAATTAATTATAAGGTGCTTTTTTATGGATCATTTTTCACATTTGAAGATTTCATAGTCCTATAAATATAAGCGCATTTTCTGCTCATTTTTTCATCATATCTCAAGATTCAAGGCTCAAGGATGCTTTTCTCTCTTTATTTGTCGTTTTATTTTCTCACACCTACTCTAGCAAAAAAGTTTTGTCTTCCTATTTTTTCATTTTCTTTGTATAATTCACCCTTGAATCTCATAGAAGAATTCTTTATATATTTGTAAGAACTCTAAATGTACTGAAAGATTTCAATCTTGTACATATACCACTGTATGTCTTGCATTTGGGGTTTTAATGAACTTTTGAATGTACTAAATTTCTTCATGATACAAATCAATATCTATTTCCTAAATTTTTAATTTTATTGTTATTTATTTAGGTTCAACTTGATACATATGTTCTCATATTCTTTTCTCCCTTTATATAGGTCAGTGTTGGAATTGAATGCTACTTGAAACACTTGACATTGTGAAATTTAACAGTGTACGTAAATGACAACTTTTTGTTGTATGTAGAGACTTTTTTGAGTTTTAATTATTTGTTAAAGTTTTTATTTGTACATCACTTTCCTTCTCTTATTTTTGTCCTCTTGTTGTTTTTCTACACTTTCTAATGCAAGTCCTAAGGATTCTATGAATATGTATCTAATTTTCATATTCTATAGATTATATAATTCAAATTTAGATTTTCAACATATAAAATATTAAAATGAACCTCTAGGTTATTTTTCTTATACTGTGTCACTTCTACCATTTAGAGCATTTTTATAGTGATCCTAGGTTATTTATGACCTACTGGCACTGGTAGCTCGGTCACATAATCGCTTGTTTTGATTTTGAGTAGCTTTTCATGTTTGGAGATCTTTATAACTTGCAAAGTTATCTTTGGAGTAAAATGCAGGTAGATGGTCTCAGAATGAAATTTTTACAGTTTCATTAGCTCTAAAATGGTCAAATTAGGCTAGAAGCATGATCAACTTGACTACTGAAGATTTTGGTGCGAGTTTGTATCGTATTAAGCATTTTAGCCTTTAAAAACAAGCCAATAGTTGATTTTGATCAACATTCCTTGAAAACGTGCCCAAATGGAAACTGTGGTAGTGTGGTTAGCTTCAGAATTTTGAGTTTGGTCTAGAATGACCTTTCATTCGGCTCCCATGACTTTCAGACTCATTTTGAGCCCCCCGGTGGAATTCGGCTAAAAATGGTCATAGGAATGGGACCCACATTCAGTTGTAACAACCTAGTATGAGAATTGTGACTTCACCATTAAGTATGAAATGTCTATTTTGGTAGGGTAGCATAGTTCATTTACATGAATGGGTTCCGAATGAATTTTGAGTGCCCCGTAAGAAATTTTGGAGGTGGAGAAAATGAACTCCTCAATAGATAACTGGTGCCAGCTGGCCTCTTCTTTGTGACCATGGGCCCTTGGACGTAATTATGGAGGTTAGACTAGCTAGACGTTTGGGAATGCGGGACCTAGTCTGCAATCATGGAGGTCCAACCAAGTTGACCTTCATGAATGTAAAAGACCCTATACCATCAAGGAGGTGATTTTTCCCGTGCTCCACGATCATGGAGCAGCGTTCATCGCAAATGCAGAGAACAAATTGAGTGGTTCCCTAATATTTTTATACTTGTGCACAATCAGATTAACTGTTTTCCTTAGAAAATGACATCTTCCTCATTTCCAACTCAAATTAGGCAATTCCAAGGTCCATTTTGTGTGGAATTTCGTGAATAATGAGGCGGTGACCTCAAAGATAGGAATGGGACTTCGACTGAGGAAAATTCTTCATTTTGGTTATTGGTCTTGGGTATTTTCAAATAAGGTTTATGGTGAATTTGAGGTTTGATATCTTGAGTGTTCTAGGTCTATTTTCAGTGATTTTTTGATTCAAATTGTTGGGTATTCTGCGAGGAATATTGTGTTGTGCCTTGTTTCAGCTGTGGTGGATCCATTTGTGGTATATTTTTGTAATTAGTTGCTATCTTAGTTTTCTTTAGCTTAATTTGATTTTTCTTGCTTGTTGCATATGAGGTGTTTTAGAGGCCCGAATTTTGTCTTGTTATGAGATATGAGCCTAGGCAGGTTATGACCTATTTGGGGGGTCAATTATGAAATTTCTAGTACGGGTCCCACCTTTTTCATTTTAATCCCTAAAATTGATTTGTCCCCTTTTCTTGCAATTTTAGTATCTAAATTACCATAATGATGTTAAGAATCTATTTTTGGACAGCATGGCAACTTTCAGAGGCTGTCTGAAGGAAAAAGCTTGAGCGGAGTGAATTGGAGCACACGTGATTGGCCTACAAGTAGGCTACGACTTCTATTTCTTTATATTGAGCTAGTTTGTCTAAAATCATATTGAAATAGTTAGAGTTTGGGGTTAAATAGCATATTATATGCCTTATGAGTTAGAAATCATGATTTAAACCTTTACCGTGGTTTTTGGGTAGCTGAAAGCATGTCTACTTCGTTGTTAGCTATTAGTATTGTTAGTGGCAATATTTTCCTATATGTTGGCATTGTGAAGCATGGTGGCCTTAGTATAGGTGGATAGGAACCTACTTTAGATTCCCTTTTTGGTTGTCTTAGATCACTGTAGAATAGCGTAGTAGACCAGGTTTGGTAATTAAGCCTTAGCTAGGTAATAACTTCTCGAATAAACACCATATTATAAATAATTCCCCAAGTTTTTTAATTAGATCCTATTTTGATTTGGTTCCAGTTTTAATTGATGACTCAGTGGTTACACAGACTCAATTTATTGAGGAACGTAATCCTCAGTGGCTATCAACATATAGAATGAAGAAGAGAAAGTTTGGCACCTTCAGCTAGTCTTTGGCGAGCATCTAGGTATTGGGTAGTCCTGATCTCTACCACCTTTATAATTTGGGAAGTCCTCTGGGTAGCGACAGTCTTGGCCTTGACTCCTTTTATACTATTTAGACAAGCATCCAGATATTGGGCAGTCCTGGACTTGACCTTTTTTATAAAGTAGGCAAGCCTTTAGTACCAGCAACCTCGATTTGGTTCTTCATTATATTATTCTAGTGAGCATCTTGGTAGGTTGTCCCAACCTCAACCTCCCTTATTAACCAGATGAGCATTCGAGTAGCGATAGTCCCATCCGCATTACCCACATCAAATGTGATCTTTCCATACTTAGGCATTTGTAGTTCTTAGTTCCTTAAATTTTAGTGTAATCAACACTCTCTATTTCATTAGCTTTCGCAGTTATAGTCATTAAGTGTCTTGATAGGGCTTACGAGGGCGTAGTTGGCTATATATAGTATATTATTTCAGTTAGAACTCTCACTACTTGTATGATTGTTTGTTTGCCTTAACTTTGGTAGTATACGTTACTCTGTTTAGATTTATTCCTCTTTTTCATATTATTTTTACCTTCCCTATTCGGTTGGCCTATGATAACTATTGAGTACCTTTTATTTTGGTACTCAAAGTACACTCTGCATTTGCCTTTGTGTTGCAGATTTGAGCAGCAGTTATCAATGATGATTGATTGAGCCTTTTACAAATTCTATCAGAGGGTATCGCTTTCCTATGTCTGCCTCGGCTTCCCATGTAGCACTTTCACTTTGTTTATTCCTCTAAAGGACCTTGAAAGAAGCTACATCTTTGTTTCTCAACTTGGAAGGAGATCTATGCCAAAATCTATTTTCCTTTCGTGAGGAACACTGGAAGGTCATTTGGGAAGACATGTAGGAACTCTTTAACTTCCAGAACCGACTCTAATGGGAGGACTTTGGACTCGACATCCCTAGCCCTCACAACATGATAGAGACATCGATTATTTTTTTCTCCTTTCGCTTTGTGGCCCATTGTTTTGTATATTTTGAGACTAGCTAAATAGTGTATATGTTTATGGTCTACTTTTGGGGCTTGTACTCTTTATTTTGCTTTTAGCAGCTCTGTACTGGTAACTTCTAGGTTCAGGGAGGGATCTTGTATATGTAGTTCAGTTCCTACTTCTATTTATTTGTGTTGTCTTCTATTTATTTGTGTTGGCTTGTATATGCTAGATTTTGTTAGCTTCCCCATAATACCAATTACTTACCATTTTGAATTGTTTGTTGGATTACCTATCGGTAGGTTATGGTAGGTGTCATCATGACTGGAGAAAATTGAGTCATGTCAACTTCATATCAAAGCGTCAAGTTAATTGGTTTCATATTGTACAGAGCTAACATATAGTAAAGTTTTGCGGATTGGTGCAGAGATGTTTGTGGTCTATCCTTGGGAACATAAGGATGTCACGAGGAAACATTTACTATGTTGTATCCCTTCATCCAACATGTGTCTTATTAGTTTCATGAAAAATTACTTATCTCACTATTTACAGCGATAGCTTGTACTGCGATACTTTAAGCGGTGATACCTGCCTACACCAACAAACAAAGCCCTGGTTAGACCTAAAGGCCAACCATGGGGTGTAGCACCAGCACTTGATAGGGATGCAACCCTGGAGCATACAGAGGGGAATCAGGATGCCTTTATTCCTCCACAGCTAGAGGGGCTAACACTAGCATAGCCCCCAACTGCACTAGCTATGACTCTAGCCTTACAAGTGGCCAGTACTCAATTTTTTACTACTTTAGGGGGCCCTGGTATGCCACCACAGTAGGATCTTCCTACCCACCAGTCCCTAAGGACTAGGTGCCCATAACCAATTGTCGTAGAGGGTGCCATATGACCATTTGAGCAAAAGATGTTGGAGATATTTTAGATATTGTCACTCACGACATTTTTTGGAGCCACCAATAAGGTTGCTATGGAGTTTTTGACCATTTGCTATCAGTAGCTTCAGTCCGTACGCTTGTGGAGTCGAGAGGAGATGACTTTATTGACGATCATTTCCATAGGATAACCCTGCAGTGGTGGTGCTCCCGCTTACATACCTAACAAGCTAGATCAACCCCTATCATGGGGTGAGTTTTCAAAGGTCTTTTGGGATAGATATTTTTCCAGGGTCTTAGAGATTGCCTTTAGGATTAGTTTGTGAGGTTGGAGAAGGGTTCTATGACAGTCTCATTGTATAAGGCCAGGTTTCACTAGCTTTCCCGGTATATTGGCATGTTTTGCCTACAAAGGAGGAGAGGATTTAATGTTTTATGCTTGGGTTGAGATTTAGTTAAGGGTGGATACAGAGCACCTAGTCCTAGTGGGTCGTTCATTGCTAAATGTGGTTGATCATACTTGCACCATAAGAACATTCGTTGCGAGGCCCAAGGGGGTAGCTACAAGAGAGCTAGACACCATGGTAGTTGCAGTGGCTCCTAGTTTAGAGGTAGATATAGCCATGACAAATCTTCCAGAGGTTCTCTCAATATAAATATCAGCAGGGCCAGTCTAGCTAGCCTATTGAGGTGGCATCATTGGCTTTAGTATGCATCTAGCTATTTAGTGTGGTCCCAGTCTAGTAGAGCTTGAGAGGGTCAGATTTACTTCCTATATATAGCGATTGGATGATCATAGGCCGATTACCCTTGAGGAGTTTTTGTTATGGTTCACTTAACCATTGGCACAAAGAGTGCCTTCACCGAGCCAGACCAACATCAACAGTGCCAACTCCAGCTAGAGACAGAGATCATATTTATGGTCACAAATGCAGAACTTAGAATTAATGTTGAGGAGGTGTAGATCAGGTAGGAGTCCATGGAGGCAAACAGTAAGATACCTAAGGGGATTCTTAGAGAGGCAAGATAGGCGGTAGGATAGACAACTATGGTGAAGGCCAACAAGGCTACTTTTATACTACTCTAGTAAGAGCGGAAGTAGAGGCATCAAATGATGTTATCATAATTACTATCCATATATGCCAGCAGACTATTTCAACTTTATCTGATCCTCTATATATTTTTCTCCTTTTGGCTATTTTTTCAACATTGTTAGAGGTGACGTTGTCTGTTTTGACCTTAGTAGGGGATTCTTTAGTGGTGGATCAAGTATGTAGGTATGTAGGTTTTGTTTGGTGATTATTCAGGCATATGATACTCAGGCATTTCTTTTTTTTTCTTGATATGCTGGATTTTGATACGATTTTGAGCATGGACTGATTATCATCTCATCATGTAGTTTTGGATTATTATGTCGAGACTGTTATATTAACGGATTGAGTAAGATAACGGTCGAGAATCATTACCCTATGCTTGACATTGATTATTTATTTGATCAACTTCAAGGTGCTTCTATGTTTTGTAAGATTGATCTAAGGTCTAGTTACCATCAGCGGAGGATTAGGGCATCAAATGTTCCAAAGATAGCATTTCGAACTCGCTACAGTCGCTATGAGTTCTTAATGATGTCATTTGGGCTTACTAATTTCTCCACTGCCTTCATGGATTTGATGGCTTGAGTACTTAGGCCCTACCTTGACTCCTTTGTAATTGTATTTATCAATGATATCTTAGTATACTTGCATAGTAGAGATAATATGTTCAATACCTAAGGATTATGATTCAGACTTGGAAAGATCATCATCTTTATGCCAAGTTCTCAAAATATGAGTTTTGGTTGAAGTTAGTGGCATTCCTAGGTCACGTGGTGTCTAAGAAGGGAAGTATGGTTGATTTGGCGAAGATTGAGGCTATTTGATGTTGAGCTAGGCCCACATCTATCACAGAGGTTCGAGTTTCATCGGATTGGTAGGGATTAAGATGCTTCGATGAGGATTTCTCCATTATTACTACTCTATTGACCCAATTGATATGGATTGAGAAGTGTAAACTCGAGCTTCTCATGGCTTAAGAAATCACTTATCACTATACTTATCCTGAATTTTCTAGTTAAGGGTGTGGGCTTTGTTGTATACTGTGATGTGTCTGGTGCTGGTCTAGAGTGTATTTTGATGCAGCAAGGCTGAGTTATTACCTATGCCTCCTAACAATTGTGAGCACATGAGCATAACTACCATACTTATGACCTAGAATATGCGTTGGTAATTTTTGCGCTCAAGATATGTCGGCATTACTTATACGGGGTCTATTGTTAGATATATACACGCCATCATAGCCTTTAGTACATTTTGATCTTGAGGGACCTAAATTCAAAGCAACGACATTAGATTAAGCTCCTCCCGATTATAACTTGTCCATTCTCTATCATCCAAGCAAAGTTAATATGGTAGCAGATGCCTTAAGCCAGAAGACGGAAAGTATAGGCACCTTAGCCTACTTACCTGTTGTGGGGTGACCCTTAGATTTGGACATTTAGTCCTCAACTAACAAGATGGTTAGACTAGATCTTTTAGACCCTGGGCAGATATTGGCCTTTGTAGTGGCTAAATCTTTTTTACTTGATCAGATTCGTGCCTGATAGTTCGAAGATGAGGCAATGGTTGAGTTTTTAGAGCTAATTTTATAGGGCGAGAGTGGTCAATCCCCTATAGATTCAGATAAGGTATTATGGTATAACGGTCGGCTATGTGTTCTTAGAGTGGAAGATATGATTTAGTTTATCCTTTATGAGTCCCATAATTCTAGATACTCTATTCATCTGGGGCATTCCGAAAATGTAATGTGAATTGAGGCAACATTATTAGTTATATGGTATGCGGAGAGATATCGTGAATTATGTGTCCTGTTGCCTTAGCTTCTAGTAGGTAAAGGTCAAGCATTAGAGGCCTTGTAGGAAGTTTTAGAGATTAC
The DNA here is from genome assembly GCA_025642045.1 of Solanum sejunctum. Taxonomy (NCBI): domain Eukaryota; kingdom Viridiplantae; phylum Streptophyta; class Magnoliopsida; order Solanales; family Solanaceae; genus Solanum; species Solanum sejunctum. The sequence goes on along the minus strand of JAOTQJ010143534.1, from coordinate 28,060 downwards.
CCATCTCAAGGGGGAGTAGGAGCAGATCACTATTGGCTTCGTAATGGGTTTGCCTCACACTTCCAGAGGTATTTGTAGTATACTCGTCATTGATTGATTGGCCAATATGTTCATTTCCTTCCTGTACGGTATATAATTTGTGTAGATTGACTAGCCCGGGTTTATATACCAGAGGTAGTCCATTTTTACATGTGGTTCTAGTGTACATCATCTTTAATCAAGGGTCACAATTCACGTCTAGATTCTAGAGAGCCTTTCACCTGGGTTGACCTTACTTATTGCATTCTTCCCCAGCAAGGCAATTAGTCAGAGTGCACTATTTAGTTCTTGGAGGATATGTTGTGAGTTTGTGTATTAGAGTTTGGGGTCAATGGGATTAGTTTTTGCATCTAGCGGATTTGCGTACAAGAAAAACTACCATTCTAGTATCCAAATAGCATATTTGTGGCCCTATATAGTAGGGGATTTTCGCACTCCTATTAGTTGGTTTGAGTCCTCGAAGCCTAGGCCAAATACTAATAGATGTACTTCAGGAGGCCTTTACTAGGCTTGGGTTGTTCAGGATTGGTTGAGGATAGCTTCTAACTGGGACCATAGTTATGTTGACCATAGATGTTGCCCTTTATCCTTTCATTTTTGTGATCGTGTATTTCTACTTTTATTGTCCTAGAAGGGAGAGATGAAATTTGGTAGATGGAGTAAGCTTAGCCCTTGATGTATTGGTCCATTTGAGATTTTGAGATGGATTGGTGAGTTTGCATATGAATTAGCCCCACCCCCAAACATTTTCAGCTATTTACCTGATTTTCCATGCTTCTATGTTGCAATGGTACATCCCAGATGAGTCCCACATGCTTTAGTATGATTTTATTGAGTTGGATAACCATTTTACCTATTTTGAGGAGCCAATAGCTATACTAGCTAGTGATGTCCATTAGCTTCATTCCAGATCAATTCTTGTACTAAATGTCCAGTGGCAATGCCTCTAGCTGAGAAGGCTATATGGGAGATCGAGCAAGATATGCAGGAGCAACTCTCTGGACTCTTCACTAGGCCTATGGGTTTCCTAGTAAGTGACCCTATATTCCATGATCCAACTCTCAATTTAATAAAATTTGACCCTCTCTTACCCCTACTATGTCTCACCTTTGACTTTAATCAAAGGCATGACCCTAGTCCATCATTAGTTTCCAAAGCAACTAAAAAGGATAGATCGAGAGCATGTAAATTGATAAATTACAATAAATCTAGAAAATACCAGCTCTTAAATCAACAACTCAATAAAATTAGTAGACAAAATATTAGACTATAGAGTATAAACGACGTAAAATAGTCAATAAATAAATGTAATAAATAATGAGCAAGAACAACAATCCTATAGAAATATGTGCAACAAACAATAATAATGAGATACAAAGAGTAAACGTGAAAGTAAACCATAGAACTATTGGGTAAAAGTAGTACAATGAATAAACTAATTGGCAAGCGCAAGCAAGAACAACATAACAAGTAGCAAAGAAGGAACAATAAACTTTAACAAAATTAAATAAATGAATCGAGAAAACAGTCAAGAAACCCACAACACAATATGTGCAAGGCAAGATATTTTGGCAATAAAAATTCTTTCATGGAATTAATATATATGACAGGAGGATATAATTGAATCAAGGAAAACAAAGGACAAATAGAAAGATACAATTGATTCAAAAAAATGTAAATTGAGAGAAATATGGAAAATATCACCTGGATGATGTTTCCAATTTGGAAGATTTTTGGCCACGAAGTACTGAATGTCGCTTGATAATACTGGATGCTGCTCAAAATTGATAAGCGTTGCCAGAAAATTCTAGATGTAATAAAAAATTAGACATCGCCAAACTAGCCTGAGTTACCGGAATCTGCCAAAAGCCATCAAAAAATGATAGATCTTGCTCAAATCTTCACAGATCTATATTGATTCGATTCGTCAATAAAATAACATGACTAAAAACTTCAACAAAACTAAACAAGAAGAAGAATAATTTTGTTAGAGAAGAAAGGACATCGGCGGTCACCCAAAAAAAAGTCATCAATTTTAGATGAGAATCTGTTCGCCCTTGTCGAAGTTACTGGTTCTGGCATCATTTAATTTTCTGCAGACCACTGACTTATCTTGATCAACAAAAGAGAGTTTCACCTAATCAAATCAATTATCCCTTCATTTTAGACATCATTGTGAGTCATCACCTGTAAGCCGTCATCGATTGACATTCACAAAACAAAAGAGGCTATCAAATTAGTGGATACTCAGAGAGAGAGAGCGATTTTTATGGTATATATTTACCTAAGGATGTCAAAATGATCCCAAATATAGGTTGACCCCCTCCCCCAAACCCGCTTAATATTTTATGGGTTGGGCTCAGGATAATTTTAAGAAAAAATTACACAATTATACAACATATTTTACCATATTTTCTAATAATCTCTACCATCCTAAAAAATTATAAAAATCCCTTATTTCTACTCTCCTCAAACTTATAGAAACCTACACTATTATTTCTTTCTCATTTTAAATATATCTTAAATTATATCCTAATGTTAAGTATTCTAACCAATATCTATATAATCTTTCTATTTTTTAGTTGTCTAATCAATCTTTTCATGATTAATTTCAATTTTAATTTTTTTATCATTATTTTTAAACTAAACAAAAAAGGAAAGAAATTGAAAAGTCTCCAATTCCTCCACCAAAACCTAATGTCTTCTATTTTTCATCTACTTCTTCATATCATTCTCCATTGTGATTTCAACGATGAGTATCATTCTAAAAAATAGGAAAATCCTTAATCAAGTATCAACTACCCAGATGAAGATTCTATAGTGTTCGCATTACAACTGTTTCATGACTTTTAAATAGTAAGTAGTAAATGACACTGTGTGGCAGGTATAGAGACTTAAAACTATCAGGTTATTTGCACTTGGTCATACTTAATTACATGTGATGATGCGGGTGAAAATGTAGAAATATGTATCTTATTGTTTAACAAATATGATACTAATAATGTTGTATTACGTCAAGTATCAAACTTACCTAAGAGTTTGAATGTTAAATAAATGCATACATGTGGATGTGTAATGTTGATACTTGAATATATACAATTTGTTTCTTTATTTTAAAGCCTTAGGTTTAGTGCTATTGAATAATTCGGAAACTGGATTGAATTCTTAAAAAAATCCTAAATTAAATTCATAAAGTTACTGGTTCAAACAAAGATTGAAATAGGTATTATGTCACGCTCCGGAAGGGTACCCTAGGCGTAACTTGCACTTGGAGACTATTGCTAGTCCCCAAGCAAAACCACCTAGTCCCATTACACTAGTCCAATCATTAATTTAGCGGAAGACACTCAAGAGATTAAGAGATACTATCAATGGGCTACAACTGTCAGATTTATCTATCACATGGAATAAGATTAACAAACAAAAGTCAGCCAAAAAAAAAGGATAAAGGGGAAAAAGAAACCCCAACATCAGCCATCATCAGAATATGTCTATGAAGCTTCTATAGCTACTATCTAAGAAGGTACCATGATAGTTCGTGGCTACGAAAGTCCAATAAAAGTACTCAAAGAAAATGAAAGCAAGTAAAAATATCCTCCTGAAGGTAGGGGAGGACTCACCAAATCTGGATCAAGGAGCTCTGAACCTTAACGATTCGTCTGCTGAAGTCCTCTGTCTATATAATTTGCATCATAAAATAATGCAATGCCAAAGAGACATTAGTACATGAAATATATTGTATGTAAAATAGGCTAAAGTTAATAATATAGGCTATACAAAAATAAATAACATCAACTCATCAATCACTTAACCTCAACTCAGAGTAAGAAATAGGACTCTATCACGTCACCATTCAGCAAGACATCATACCATCACATCAACCTCAGAGTACTATTAATAGGAACCTATCTAGGCATTTTTGTAACTGACAACCACTACTTATGAGCAAATGATGATACAACAAAAAGACATTGTTGCCATATCCACCTAATACCTTGCCAGGGTAAAGAACGAGTCTATCGATTATCCCAAAGAAGTCTATCAAGTCCTCTGTGGTACAAAGGAAACATCTGTTTTCATAGTTTAATCCTCTCCTACGCTGGCCATGTAGTTAATGAGTGCGAGTAAAACTCACTCTTACCCATTTTGGTGCTAATACTCCTCTCAGGACTCAACATGCTCATAAGTCTATCAACATCAGGCTGGTTATACAACCAACTCCCCTCCAGGCGGGGACCTCATCTCATCTGACATCCTATCAACTCAAAGAATGTAATCTTCCTTTCAAAACTCTATCAGAATCTCATTTAAACCTCAAAGATATTAATTTCATCTAATGCAGCCATCAACATACCCCTCTCAAGACTCAGACCATGACAACCAATGCATTCAGATAATCCAGGCTCTAGAATTCACCCCTAAGTTCATTCTTGAAAGCTTTAGCAAGGAATTCAGGTACGGTAAAAAATAATATGTAGTGAGAATCAAAAGAAGGTACAATAAAGGATTAAGATGACTATGGGTGAGGGATGAGGGGCATGTGCCTAGGAGCTTGAGGAAGGAGTCCACCCGCTGATTATAATCCACCTGCGACTGAAGGAACCGGTCCTTAAGGCGAGCCACTTCAGCCTGAAGATCATCAACCTTGGCTTGAAGATGAGCCCGCTCAACCTAAGCCTCCTGAAGTTCTTGTATGAGCTGAGTAATAGCGCTAGTACACTTTGGTGGAACAGGTGCAGCAACAACGAAAGTAGGAGGAGCACATTTACACCCAAGGGTTGTGTGTCGATTAATCATACCTTTTCAATCAATGCCCTCCCCGCACCAAGCGAAACCTGAAAAGCCCTGAAGACATGGGTCAGCAAGTCACCGTAGGCAAGCTAATAAGGACCTTGAAGACATAGATAAACAACGAGCTCCGTACCTCAGAATCAAAGCATGCCAGTCCATAGGCTCTTGCAGGTCGATGGCCTGTGTAATCCCCGTATCACAAAATGTGACCTCATGCCAATGCTCTCCCCTGGGTAAAATCCCTTTATGCATTACTTAAAATAAAAACTTTAAAAATGGACACATCTTCGCCTTATACACCTTGTGAGGTACATCAGTAACTCTTCTCTCAGTGAATTTGGACTCCAAAACACACCCAGTATCCTCCAACTAAGTATAATCAACTATCCCTAAAGATGGATATGTAGTATCTCCCCTAGCTTTACCTTGTCAAACACAATATCTACCCTATGCACCCTAGAGGTAGCCACATTCCCTTTAACAAATGCTAGATTTATATAGAACTCCACAACCTCAGGCTCATAAACTGGTGTCGTAGTGTCAAAAGATTGATCCACCCATGGGAGGCCAGCTTGTCACATAGTTGGGCCATCACCAACTAAGTATAGACCTTAGGGTGGATAACCCTGCCCCTAACCACACATTTAGTGACAAAATAAATCTCCTTTCCTAACTTATTAAAGTTCTCAACATACTTCTTCACATGGGATGTAGCAGGGGGAGTAGAGGGAGAACTAGGTGCAGGGGTCCCTTCAGAAGAGGAAAGAGACATGTATAGGAGAAGAAGGAGAGGTGGAAGACTTACTAGGATGGGCCTTCTTACGGTCGAAGGAGGGGCCAACAGAGTCAAACACACATTTTTTGCTCTTGGTGATAGGACCATGAGTAAGAGGAGCAGCGGGCCGTGGAGAAGAAAAAAGTGAAGTAGGCTGCCATCAACCTAGGCCAAGGGAATATTATCCTAGGAGTCAATGACTAGAGGGTTTAGGGTCAGGAATAGGTAAGTTATTAGCCAGCCAATAGTGTTCAGACAGAGAAGAGTGGGGTTGGTAGTACGGCTGGTCCAAGGATGATGAGGGGGTTCATTTATGAGGGGTAGTGGTGGGGACGGTGGTAGGGATTGATTGTGGATGGAGGGTGACGATTGGAGTTCCCCCTATGGAAATTCCTATGTTGGAGAGGGAGAAGTGGCATTTGAGTCTATGTCAGAGTAATCAATAACAGAGGCCATGGATAGGTTTTCTTGAACGAGGGTTTTGCTATTTTCAAAAAAATGATGAAGGTTTGTAATCAATTTTTTGCACATGGGTGGGAATATGATAGATGTGTAGGGATTGGAGGAGGTGCCGAGATGTGATTAAAAGGATGTGTCCTGACAACTACAACCGGCGCGATTCTTGAGATCCCAAGAAATGGTAATCATTACCCATTTTGAAGTAATAACCCTTCCCGCCAAGTAAAGGAACATATAAGGAGAACCAAGTATCGGTGAGGACTATAGACCACTTTCCACAAGATATGTATTCATTTAAATAGTGGAAGCTATGTGGCAAGTTAGTACTTTATAAATTAGCTTATGAAAACCAGTTCCCCCTGACTTGATGCCTCACTCCAGTGATAGACACTAAGGGTAATATCAGTAGTTCCCAACATATGTGCCCAAAAGCATATTTATGAGGAGAAGGCCTACAAATTGGTTCAAGTTAGAATGGTTGTATAATGCTTAAGGTATAATTCAAGGGTCAATAGGAAGAGAAGTTAAGAGTCCCGAATTAACCCCAGATAAAGGCAATTCTGCTCAAAGTGCTCCCTGCTTAGAGCCTTGGTGAAGATGTCAGCAACATGGTCCTCAGTTTTGCAAAACACCATTTCAATAAGTCCTTTTTCCACATTATCTCTCAAGAAATAATGTCTTACATCAATTTGTTTGGTATGTTTGTGCTGGACCAGATTCTTTACCATGTTCATGGCTCTTGTGTTATCACACATGATAAGAATGCATTCAACTTGGATCCTAAAGTCTGTGAGCTGCTATTTACTCCATAATATTTGAGCACAACAAGAGGCAGCAACAACATACTCAGCTTCAACGATTCCCAAAGCAATAAAGTTTTGTTTCTTGGTAGCCCACGAGATAAGACAAGATCCCAGGAAGTGTGCCATTCCTGAGGTGCTCTTCCTGTCTACAAAATAGCCAGCATAATCAACATCAGTAGAACCAACAAGATAAAATAAGGAGCCAGGAGGGTACTAGAGAACTAGGTCCAAGGAACCTTTTAGGTAGCGCATTATTCATTTGATGGCTTTGAGATGTTATTCCTTAGGCTTTGATTAAAATCTTGCACATATCCCCAAACTGAAGACAATATACGATCGACTGGCTATCAGATAAAGAAGTGACCCAATCATGCCTCTATACTTAGTTTCACCCACTCCCACTCCTGTTTCATCCTTGTAAAGCCTTATAGTGGTTGCCATAGAAGTGTCACTTACTTTGGCATCTAGCATCCTGAACTTGGCGATGAGCTCCTTAATGTATTTTTTTTGGTAGATGGATGTACCTATATGTCCTTGATATATTTGACGTCCTAGGAAGAAATTCAGTTCTCCCATCATACTCATCTCAAACTCGCTTCCCATAAGTTTTGCAAATTTTGCAACTAGAGTGGCTTCTGTTCTTCCAAAGATTATGTCGTCGACATAAACTTGAACAATGAGACATGCCCCCCTTTCTTCTTCAAGAACTGAGTCTTGTCAATCGTACCTCTCGAGTATCCATGACTCAATAAAAAATTGGACAGATAATCATTCCACACTCTAGGAGCTTGTTTCAGTCCGTAGAGAGCTTTGTCTACTTTGTACACATAGTTTGGATGGTCATGGTTTTTAAAGCCAGGGGGTTGTCTGATATAGACTTCATCCTACAAATACCTATTGAGGAATGTACTTTTAATATCCATTTGATATAGCTTGAATTCTATATGAGCAGCAAATGCTATGAGCATTTGAATGGCTTCAATGTGAGCAACAGGGGAAAAGGCCTCATCATAGTCAATACGCTCCTCTTGATTATACCCTTGCACCACTAGTCTACCCTTATTTATGGTAACCATACCTTGTTCATCTAGCTTGTTCTATAACACCTATTTTGTTCCAATGATAGTTCGATGTTCAAGAGGGGGAACCAGGTTCCACACCTTATAGCATTCAAACTGTAGGAGTTCTTCCTGCATGACAGATATCCACTCTTCATCCATCAATGCTTCTTTGACATTTTTAGGTTAAACCTAGGACATATATGCAAAGAAGGCACATATGTTTCTGAGCTTTGATTTAGTAGATATTCTTGAGTTGAGAGGGGTTAGCAGGTTATCAAGTGAGTTAGAACTCATGTGCTTCCAGTTATGTCCTGGTTCATCAGGTACAAGATTGCTGCTTGTAGTATCTGATGGACCAGCTTTAGCAAGTTGAGATGTTCCAGATAAACTATCTCCATTTTGAGCTGCAGCCGTAGAGGGTGCCTTTTGGTCCCTATTATCTTGAGAAGGTGGACCTGATCCGTTGATCCGCTCTCTATCATCCTCATCATCTGACTCTATTTGTAGTTTCTTCTGGCCTTAGTACCTATTCCTACAAAACTTTCTCGACCCTTTAACTGGCCTCATCAAATATAACATGTACACTTTCTTCAACATATTTGGTTCTTTTATTGTACACTTTGTAAGCCTTGCTTTGAGAGGAGTAACCAATGAAAATTCCCTTATTACTTTTAGCATCAAACTTTCCTAGAGCATCCTTTCCATTTTTATGTACATAGCAAACACAGCCAAAGGAATGAAGATAGGCTAGGTTTGGTTTTCTTCCTTTAAGTAACTCATAAGGAATTTTATTCAAGATGGGTTTGATTATGCATCTGTTGATGAGGTAACAGGCGGTGTTCATAGCCTCAACCCAGAAGCTCTGTGGAAGATCACTGGCTATCAGCATAGTTCTAGCCATATCTTCTAAGGTTCTGTTCTTTCTATCTACAAACAGGTTTTACTGATAGGTTCTCGGAGCTGAGAAGTTGTCAGTCACTATTTTCAGCACAGAATGTGATGAACTTGGAGTTCTCAAATTCTATACCATGGACTATTCTCAAGTTCGTCAGATGACAATTTAGATTCTTTTGGACCATTTTAGCATATACAGTAAACACATCAAACGTTTCATCCTTGGATTTCAGAAAGAAGGTCTAGGTGAAGCTTGAGTAATCATCTACAAGTACGAAAACATACCTGTTTCCACCTCTGGTTAGGACTCTCATAAGGCCGCAGAGATCTATGTGAACCAATTCCAAAGCTCTGTTGGTGTTGACCAATCCCACTAGCTGAAACCTGCTCCTGACATGCTTACCTTTAGCACAAGCTCTACACACTTGTTCTTCACTTATTTTTCCTTCAGGAAGTCCCAGAACCAACTCCTTTAGGATTAATTTAGTGATTGTAGAGAAGCTGGCATGTCCTAACCTTTTGTCCCAGAATGAAGATGCATCACTCATGGCGCTCAAACACTTTATCTCAGGCTTACAAGGTCCATTGATGTCCACCTTGTACATATTTTTATGTCTTTTCTCCCTCAGTATAAGCCTCTTGATACATCATTTGTCACTTTGCTTTTTGATGCAGTGAAAAGTACATCATTTTCTTTGTCACACATTTGAGTGAGGCTTAACAGATTATGTTTCAGTCCCTCCACATAGTACACATTGTCCATGCATTTGGACATAGATGGTCCCACCTTTCTGATGCCTTTAAAATTTCACCATTTTTTCATTTCTAAAGCCTACATTCCCACCTTGGAAGTCACTCAATAGAAGAAATTTGCATTTGTCTCCTATCATGTGCCTGTTATCCATGTACCACGGCTTCCGTTTTCCTTCTATTAGTTCATGCACAATCAACAAAGGTGAGATTTGGGTACCCAGATCCATTTGGATGATTTTTAATTGTAAAAAGAGTGAATGATATCCTTTTTTGCCCAGGTAGGAAGGTCCTTGTTAGTTATTTTAGTCTTAGTGGTTTTGGTAATGTATATACCTTCATCACTGAGCCAGTTAAATCTTGGTGGATATCTTTTGCCTGATCGGTTCCTGTTGATTCTAAAGGGGTATATATCTTCATCATTTAACTAATTATATCTAAGTTAATATCTTTTACCTGATTGGTTCCTGTTGGTTCTAAGGGTGGTATCTTCTTCCTGTCCTATTTCTATTATTCCTATGTGGATATCTTTGTCCTGTTCCCCTCCTTGATTTACCTCTTTCATGGTTTCTGTTGATCTACGAGACGTTGTTGTCGAGAGCCTTGGTGTTTTTATTGCTTATCTCTCAGATGACCAGACATCCCACACAAGGTGCAAAGAACTCCATTATCTATTGCACGATCCTTGGGTTCCTTGATTTTAAACCCAATCCCATACTTTGTGGTAGACTAACCTTGATGCATATCATCGAGCATAGGATAGGACTTGGTCCACTTCATAATGTGCTCTAATTTAGCTTTTGTTTGGTTAAGTTCTTTCAGGAGAACCTCATCTTTATGTGACATGTTGCCTGGCTCATCCCCTAGTTTCTTATCTTTTTCTTCCAGGTTTGATTAGGCTAAACTCATAACATTTTTCTCCTTTCTAGAGAACTTAAGACCGTTAATCTCTAACTATTATTTTTGATTGACATTCTCAAGATCTATATTTTCAGTCCTCAATTGAGCGTACTCCTTCAAAAGAAGGTCCTTAGAGTCACAAATAGTCAAATGGGCTTCGATCAGGACCTGTGATCGGGACTCAAGCTTTTTCTTTGAATAGAATGAATATTGGCTTTAGCTTGTTCGATACTTACCTTGGTATCTAATAGTGCACTATCCAAATCCTGAGAACCCTCTCCTTCCATTAGTGTTAGATTCTCCTGCTTGATATCGACCTCATCAAACTTGAGATCCGTTGTTTTAGTTTCCTAGTCCTTGACACTTTCATCATTAGATTCATCTATAGTAACGAGTGAAAGGAAATCATACTTCTCAGGTTCCTCAACAGCCATGAGAGATTGATTTTTAGGTGGCTCGCCATTGGATTCTTCACTTAAGTTACCTACCATTGCAGCTAAGGCTCTTTTAATTGAGAGATCTGCTTTCTGATTTTTCATCCTTCTATCCTTGAGAATGTATGGTTCATTGAGCACAACATTCTAGAGATAAGGATGTTCCCTATCAGTGTGATTCATCATTTGAGTTTTTCACCATCTGTAATATTGTATGTTAAATAGTAGAGGTCTGGACTGAGAAGCTCTTTCCTGTGCAGTGGGTGGGGCAACCATTATCTTTTTGAGGTAGTTAGCATTACTTCGAAAAGACCAGCTCTGATACCAATTGAAAGGATTAGTACCCCTAATCTGTTAGTGAACCAGGTTTAATAAACTATATCAATGCACACACAAAAAAGCAGTAAAGTGACCCAGAAAACTTATAGAGGAAAAACTCCTTGTTCAAGGGAGAAACAATCACTACCTATACTATTACGATTTTAACAACTTCACTAACTTCAAACGAGCAAAGTCAACTTACAACTCACTCAACAAACTTAACTATTGAGAGTCAAACCCACTCTAAATTACAACTCACACAAATAAAAACAACTTCTTGAATATTTGTCCTTAAATAAAGATTCTAAGAAGATTGTCAAACAGACTTGAACAATCAACAAAACCTAACTCTAGAACTTGCTTGAATGCTCTCTCCAAGTGCCTGTGCTCTTGCTGAATGCTCTCACCTATTTCAGATGCAAAAGCTACATCTTCTAGGGGTGATGATTGTATTTATATTGAACCCCAGAGACATTCCATGTAAGACTCTTTTCTTTAGAAGGACACACAATTCTTTTTCATAAGGGAGTCTTCTTCCTAAGCTGCTACCTTCACCAAATCACATCCTGATTCTGTTTTCATAAATAGTACTTTGATTCTGACTGGGACTCTACATGACTTCACTGGTGTACATATACCGGACCTGGTTCCTTATCATGCTATTGTTGGTTCTGATTGTCATCATCAAAATAGTATAGTCATACTTGCAAAGATTCTAACATGTAATTTTCTAATTCTATTTTGGAGACTAAAACTTGTATAGTTTTCTACTCTATGTGAAGTTTGATTGTGTCTGATTTTTGGAGACTAAAATCTTCTGATTTTCTACTTCTTTTATTTGAATAACATAAAATAAAAACTTCACTAGATAAATTAGACTGTGCATTCAGTTTAAAGAATACAAAAGCTTCATCAACTTATTAAACGCTTTGTTTGAAGAAATATTCTGACTTGAAAAGTATAAAAACTTCATCATTAATTGGAAATAAGTGCTACAATAATAGTCTTTAGTGTTAGTATTTTAAATACTAAATGATCTGTCTAATTGTGACAGAAAGGAAAAAGACTAGTGACATAAAATTAATGATCTTGTTCCTGCAATGGATATCTCTGTGAATTAAACTTTGACATTTGTAAAATATGTCAAATAAAATTGAAGCTCTACTTCTTTTATAGAGTGTTATTTTCAGAAGAGACTTTATGTTGCCAATGTGTATTTTGATCATATTCGTTTGAAGTATGAAAAGACAAATACTTAAAAAATAATGTTGAGATCATACTTAAAATGTAGGGGTTCTTTGCTTGTAATTATACTTAATGTCTAATATAAATGTGAAAGCACAAGATATGAATTTTCATTCTTGTATGATGTTAGATTTCCACAAAAGCCTTTTAGAGTATACATGATGTTGTGATTATTGCATTTTTCTGTTACTAGTATGTGATATGATACTTGATATGACTAGTATGAAACCAACAAGTATTGACTTTAAACAATATTTTTATTTGATAAAATTTGTAATAAGTAAGAACAAAATTTTTGTAGAAAAAAGGTTACCTCATGGAGGATGTTTTCGAACTCAGTTTTTTTATATATTGTTCTTACTTGCTTGAGTCAAACTGGTTATGGCATGAACATTTGGGACATGTCAATTATAAAACCTTGTGAAAACTGAGCAATTTAGAAGTTTTGCTAACTTTAAGTGCATAATTAAAATGTCAAGTTTGTGTTGAATCTAAGTATGCTAAGCATCCTTATAAATCTGTTAATAGGAATTTCAGTCCCATAAAAATGCTTCACACTGATATTTGTGATATTAAGTCAACACCAATTCATGGCGGAAAAAAGTATTTTATAACTTTTATTGACGATTGTACTAAATACTATTATGTTTATTTACTAAGTAGTAAAGGTGAGACAATCGAAGCATTCATACAATACAAAAGTGAAGTTGCAATACAATTGAACAAAAAGATCAAAATAATGATAAGGAGTGATAAGGATGGTGAATATGAATATCCTTTTGAGGAAATATATTTAAAATATGGCATCATTCATCAAACAACATCCTCTTACTTACCACAACCCAATGAAATTGCAGAAATAAAAAAATATAACATTTAAGGAGATAATTAATGTCATATTAATTAGTTCTGGTTTATTCCAGAAATTGGGGATAAGTTATCCTTACGGCTAATCATATACTCAATCAATCTCCCTATAGTAAAACATAATCTATTCCATATGAAAAGTGAAAAAGAAGAAAGATCCAACATTGAATACTTGAAAATGTGGGGGTGTTTGACTAAGGTCCAGATTTCTAAACCTGAAAGATAAAAATAGGACCAAAGATGATTGATTGTGCGTTCATATGATATGCTATGAATAGTAAAATATATCAATTTCTGGTGCATAGATCAGAAAAGCCTGACATTCATATTAGTAAGGTAATTGAATCAGATAAACCTAATTTTTTTTTGAAACAATATACCCATATAATAAAGAAGATGAATCATCTCGTGAAGGAACAAAATGACCTCGAGAAGAAACAAAGGAGAGTAAACATAATGAGAAAAATCCAAGGCGTAGAAAACATCAAAAAGGACATCTACTTCCTTTGGATCAGATTTAGTAACATTTTTGTTAGAAGATAAGCCTCGAACCTTCAGAGAAGCTATAACTTTTTCAGAAGCACAATATTGAAAAGATGCACTCAATAGTGAGATTGAATCCATAATGAATAAACATACATGAAAATTAGTTGATCTTCCTCTTGGAAATAAACCCTTAGGGTCCAAGTGGATTTTTAAAAGAAAAATGAAAGTTGATGACACTATTGATAAATATAAAGTGAGGCTAGTTGTCAAAAGATTTAGAAAACATGAAGGGCTTGACTACCTTAATATATACTCACCAATTACTAGAATCACATCAATTCGAATGTTGATAGAGTTAGTTGCGGTGTACGGTCTAAAAATTCATCAAATGGATAAACAGTCTTCTTAAATAAAGCCTTAGAGGAAGAAATCTATATGGAATAACTAGAAGGGGTCATAGTTCCTGGAAATGAAAAGAAGGTGTGCAGACTTATTAAGTCATTGTATGGATTAAAATAAGCACCTAAACAATGGCATGCAAAATTTAGCTATACAATATTGCCAAATGGTTTTTAAATTAATGAGTGTGCCAAATGTGTTTACATTAAGAACACTCCAAATAAATTTTTTATTGTTTGATTATATGTGGATGTTATATTAATAATGAGTAACGACATTGCCAACTTAAATACTACTAAGCATATGTTTGCTAGTAAGTTTGATATGAAAAACTTAGGAGTTGCTGATTTGATATTAGGGATTAAAAATTCACAAACTCCTTGAGGTCTAGTATTGTCTCATTCTCATTATATCTGAATGGTACTAGAAAAGTTCAAGAACTTAAACTACAAAAGTGCAAAAATTCCAACTGATCTGAGCCTTGATTTTGCTAAGAATAAAGGTGAAACTCAATCTCAATTGAATTATGCTAAAGTCTTGGAAGTTTGATGTACATCATGAACTGTACGCGACTAGATATAACTTATGCTTTAAGTAAATTGAGTCAGTACACAAGTCATCCCAACAAAAATCATTGGATGGCAATGAAATGACATTTGGGATATTTAAAACACACTCAAAACTTTGCTTTGCATTATAACAAGTATGCAATAGTTGTTGAAGGATGTAGTGATGCAAATTGAAAAATTGGGTCAACTAAAACTAATTCCACAAGTGGATATGTCTTTACTATTGGTAGAGGAGCAATATCATGAAAATCATCCAAACAAAACATGCATAGTTCGACCTACAATGGAGGCTGAGTTCATACCTTAGATAAGGCTAGTGAAGAAGCTGAATGGCTTCAAAATTTCTTAGAAAACATTCTATTTGTCCCAAACTAATGACTCCTATATACACACATCGTGATATTCAAGCAATAATAGGAAGCAGTGGGAGCATTATGTGTAACGGTAAGTCTCGTCACATACGTTGAAGACACAATACCTTTAGACAACTACTCTCTAGTGGAATTATGACAATTCACTATGTAAAGTCAAAGGATAATGTGTCGGATCTACTTATAAAAGTCCTAACTAAAGAGGGAGTTGAGAGAACATCAAAGATAATTGACTATGGCCGAGGACAAATCATCATGGCGGTAACTCTACTACTAGAGATCCCAAGATCTAGGTTCAAGGAGATCAAACAAAGTCATTAATAATGGTTCAATATTGTCAAAATTTTTATAAGGTCCATTCTCATAATGAGACAATGTTCATAAACAAGGATAAGGTATTATGACCTTTTAATGATTTCTAAGTTTGATACAGGGTATATCAAATAGTGTTTCTACAAGATAACACATTTAGAAATCACCATGTAAATGTGAAGTGTAAGCCGCTTCAAGGAGAATCTAGCAAGGTCAGTTCTCTACGCACTTATGAACCAAGAAGTGTTCATGCCTGAAACGAACAAAACAATGAGAACCACAGATAGTAAAGTGTTGATTATGTGACATATAATTGTCTATCTATACATCAAAGCTCAATGGTTTAAAAAATCAAATCTACCGATTGGTCGAGTATATCCGACATATGTTCACTGCAGAAAGTTCAAAGGAAAACCTACTTATCTAGACTCAACTAATCCTTGCTTGTAAAATACACACTCGTCCGTTATTTTCTTAGATTCATTTCCCATTAATGTGAGGGATTATTGAGTTAAAGGTGTGAATGACAAATGAAGAGGTATAACTTCTCTAGAAAAGGTTGTGACCTTCCCAAGTGGTTGTGACCTTTCTAATAAAACACAATAAACACCTTTTGTTCTCTATGTATAGAGAATTTTCCTGTCATTTCAAAATGAGCTTTTGCTGACTTCTTCTTCTTGTACAGAAACAAATTCTAGTGCTTTTTATTGCTATTGAGTGGTTTGCTGACACCGTAATTTTACGTACCGATACAACGGTGAGTAAAATCATTCTATTCTGGGAGGATATATTCCATTAATATTGGGTACTTGAGGGGAACAATTTCCTTAAGGACACACTGTGTATTCAGTGTGCTCAATTTTCTTCATGTCAATTTTATTTTTTGATTTTCTTTACTAATTTTGTTTTCATTACTAGTTTTGGTTTCTGGTTTTGAAATTGATAATAGAATCCTTGTGATTATTGTTTTCACAAAGTTTTGTTCTATAAAAATTTTGTTTTATAAAATATTTTTCTTCCTACAAAAGTTTTGTACTTCAAAAGGTTTGTTTACTGCAAAAATTGTTATTCTAAATATTTTAGTAATACATGTTGAACAACAACCCCCTCATGTCGTTGTCATCGTCGCTCGCTCGGCTTAACTACAGCTTCGGGAAATGATGTGATTGATTGATAAATTGTTTTGGACAAAATTTATTTAATCAATATTAAAATTTTTCTTTTTTGATATTCTATTAGTGAATTATTGATTAATTAATTAATTCATAAATTATTTACTAATTAAATTAATTTATGAATTATTTATAAATTAAGTTAATTCGCAAAACTAACTTTTAATTTTCGCGTGTAAAATTCTTTAGAACAGTCATCTTCATTTCCAAGCGACTCCATACTTGTCCTGAACAGATGAGGTTGTTCAGAACAGGTAAATTCTCATCAACATTCTCGATAAGTAGATGTCATTTCTGCATTTTTAAGTCATTGAATTCTTCTTCTTTTCTACATACATTTTCTTACAAATAAAAAGTTAACTCTAAATGTGATCTATTGCTAACTTTTGAGTTCATAGAAATTACAGAAGTTTAAGGTACCGCTACTTCTATAATAGTTAATCTGTTTTATCCTGTGAGAAAATAATCCATAACCTTGGGTGCAATGAGGGGATTAAATTTTTTAAGGACACACAATGTATTCTGTGGACTCAGATTGATTTACAATTTTATTTGATTTTCTTTGTTTACTGTTTTTGTTATTGTTTGAATACAGAGGGGATAACATATGAGACGCAATAATATATGTGATTTCCTTCATTTCAAAATAATTGTCATGTTTTATTTTGAGATTCAAGTCATATGAACTTTGATCGATATTTTAAAATATATTTTATCACCATATTAATATGAGATGCATTTATAGTACTTTTTGTATAATTCATGAACATCTAAATTATATTTTTTAAAGTATTAATTTATTTTTAAAATTAGTAAAATTGGCTCTAAAAGAAAATGTAACAATTTAAAAGAAATGAAGGGAGTAATAGTTATTATTAATTACCAATTAAATGCACTCTAATTACTGATTAATACAAATTTGGGAGGGTAGAAAGTTTTAACTGTAACTGCGTAATGTTCAGTAGAATCCATGTATTTTACAAATATTTTTTCCCTTTTTCAATTTATTTATTTTATTTTTTTAATTTATCTTAAAATAATCTCTTTAATTTATTTTTTAATAATTTTTTAATTCTAATTTTTCACATAATATATTTAAAATTATAAAATTAAATAATATTTTAATAATTTGTGAACCAACTAATGAACTAATTTGACTATTTCAACGAATACTATGCTATAGGTGCTTCATATATGCAAACATATTTATTTCCCTCGAATTCGCTTGCCTTTATCTTTCTAAAATTTTTGCCATGAATTATATATAATTAGACAAATTATAATTATTATCCATTATTAGGATTTGAAATATACCTATTCATGAAAATTCTACTTTTTTTTTCTTTTATTTATTCATATGGTAAGGAATAAAGACCCAAAATCCAAGTCTACACTCACTATTCACTCACACTAGAAAGACATGAATTATCTCTTAGCAATAGACACACCTGCCTCTGTAATTCGATTTATTTTCTCATTCCGTTATTTTATTTAATTTCGTCACTTCTGTTATTGAATTTTTTCTAAGTTTACAAAGTTCCATAATAAATTAATAAAATATTTTTATTGTTCCACAATTTTGTGTCAAAATATAACTGTATTGCTTTGTAGCTATTATAATTAGACATGGTTTCTCAATGGTCTAAAATTGCACAATTTTCTAAATTTGACTCAAATAACGAATTTCTCACAACTAGTCCCTCTATGGAGGAACTGAAAGAAGAAGTGTTTTCTCTGAGTTTTTAGAATGCCACTAGCCTTGATAAATTCTGTGGAAAATTCTATCATAGTTGTTGGGATATTATATTTGTTGCTAATGGTTCATGACTTCTTTGCAAGTAATCAAATTTCAAGGGCCATCACTCATACTAATTTGTTTCTAACCCCTAAAATGGAATTCTCTCAAACCTCTAATGAATTAAGACCAATTAGCTTGAGTAACTTCTCAGATAAAATTATTTCTAAATTGGTGAATGAAAGACTTAGTCATCTCATGCACAAGCTGATTTCTCCTAAACAAATAGGCTTTATCAAAGGAAGATCCATGTCATGACTAGAAATTCGAGTGTGATGACACTCACCTAATCCATCAAGACGAGTCAGCCTAAACTTGAACAACCCATCATAATAACAAAACGGAAGATAAAGATAGTCTAATTTAATAGAGAAGTATAGGGAAAACAAGACTACAATCATTCCAAAACTGGTATCACATGTAGAAGCCTCTAATAGTCAGAATACTCAAATGATAATAAAGGTCTCAATGTCTAGTCCTCAAATAGGACAAAACATAACAAAGGATTCTTGAACGCATGCTGAAAAAACAAGCAGCTACCTCTCAAGTGATCTAGAAGCTCGATCTTGTAATGAAGAATGTCTAGCACGAGGGACCACACTCACAATCCACAAAAATGTAGCAAGGGGTGAGCACCAAACAACGTAGCACTCAACAGACGGAAAGTCACTTTTTACATATGAATGTGAGGATGTGTCTTGAGATTTTCTTCAGACTTCTTCATTCAACACACCACTTTTTACAAATTCCGTAGTTACCTTATCATCGGGAGCAAAATTGTTAATGAAACACGAAGAATTTTCCAAGAATCTAATGAAGTATTAAGAAGCCAAAGCCCTTGTATTTCATTATCAAAGTTGACACTCATTCCAGATAGCTGATCAAGAACACACCAAATATCATTTATGTGATCAAGAATAGATTGTTGTCCTTGTATTTAAAAGTCATTAACGCTTTAGCAAAAATAACATATTATTGCTAGTTTTTGAAGCATAAAGCGTCTCTAAGTTTTTCCACAACGTTCTAACAAGTGACTCACACTATATGGTTGCAAACATTGTCTTTAACCCATTGAGTTATATCTCTAAATAATTGTTGGTGCTTGAAATAGCAATTCTGATCTATCACATTCTTAGGTTTATGAGCAACGAAAATGAAAAAATACATCTTCTTCATGAATGGTAGATTTTTTATCTTGCTTTTTCATATACTGTAATTACTCCTGTTTAGGCATATAGCGTTCCTCATATTTTTCTTGATCATATTCTTGATACACAACTAAGTTCTGATACCACTTCTTACGACAAAAGGATACAAATATGTAAATAGAAAAAATAAAGAACTCCAAACTTAATATGGAAAAATCCTTGGAATCGAAGGCAACAACCACGGGATCACCGAGATCCAAATTGATTTTATACACACACACACACATTTTCCTAAATGGCTACACAACAATTGTCAAAGAGAAGCAATAGCTACACTATCAAAAGTAAATAGGGAGAAAAACACCCAAAATAAAGCTACTATTCGGTACAAAAAATTAGGTATTTCTTACTTTCAAATTTGATCTCCACCATTTAAATTGAAAAGCAAGATGTAGAAATACTCGATCAAAATTTCAACTCGATCTACTAGTTAACAACCGAACCTTTGACGCCGCATCTAAATCGACATCCCTATCCATATGTTTATGCGCAAGGACATCCAAATTCGAATTTGTAGAATCTATTAAGGAATCCCCATCTGTACCCAAATTTGCTAAATCTAGTATAGTGGGTCTTGTTCCGATGCGAAAAAAACTCTTTTTAAAAGGCATCTCGATGAAAGAGGACTGAGAACCATAAGGCGAGCGTTAAATGCCTATGATCAGAGAGAAAAAATTTCTACGAAAAACACCCCTTTCTTCTCTCTTTTGCCTTGTTGAAAGCTCTCTAAAAAACCTCTCTTATGTGCTAATGTTTCTCAAAGACTAAGTATGATGAACAATACAAAATTCTCTCAAAAAGTTGTCTTATTAAAGATAATGAGTGGTGCTTTTTCCTAAAGTCAAAACCAACTCCAAATAGAACTATTATTCCAATCCTTTTCCAAATAGGACTAGAATTATAATTCTTCTCCAAATAGGATTGTAAACCAAAAGGCAATAGGTTTAGGCCCAGGGACTTTGGCTGGAACATGGACTATAGCATAACAATCTCCCTCTCTAGCTAAGGGACCAAATGGATCTTTAAGTGGAAGAACTCTTGGCAAACTTCATGCATATCACAGTTCTGCAAAACTCATGCTTGTATGTAATCTTTACTTTCATAAGCATGTCTGAAAGATTGTCATCAACGTGTAGCTTCTCAATCTCAAATAATTTTTCTTTCATGACTATTTTTATTTAATGATACTTTCTACTAATATGCTTAGACTCAGAATGAAAGTTGGAGTACTTGGTGAGTCAAATAACACTCTTGA
Source organism: Solanum sejunctum (assembly GCA_025642045.1). Classification (NCBI taxonomy): domain Eukaryota; kingdom Viridiplantae; phylum Streptophyta; class Magnoliopsida; order Solanales; family Solanaceae; genus Solanum; species Solanum sejunctum. The sequence continues at coordinate 7,154 of JAOTQJ010143534.1, read as the reverse complement.
TTATCACAAAATAAGATGAATTTTGGCTGCTCAAAGTCAAGATCTTTGATAAATTCCTTTATCCAATTCTTTGGAACCTTTAGTGATAGCAATATATTCAGCTTCTGTAGTAGATAAAGCTATCATATCTGTAGTTTAAATTTTTACAAAATAGCTCCTCCTGCAAAAGTAATCAAAGAACTAGAAATGAATTTTGAATTATTAAAATTTTCTCCCAAATCAGAGTCTATGTAGTATACAAGTTCAGGCTTGCCATTACCAAAGCGCAACTCCATATCTGAAGTACCTTTCAAAGCGCAAATCCATATCTGATGTACTTTTCAAATATCTTAGTATCAATTTCACTGTATTTCAGTGTTTCTTTCCAAAGGTAAATCTAGGAATTAAAGAACATTAATGCACCATTCAAAAGCAATGCAATGCAAAAGTGAGAATTTTGTAGTTTTGAAAAGATATGATGACAACTGTGTATGCCTATATTGGAATGTGATGATGAGTATCAGTGGAAAAATATCTTCTTACTAACCAAGATAAAACATAATATGTGTTCAAAGCAGGGAATTGGAAATTGTCAAAAGGGAAGAAGATCACAACCTAACAGTCATGCAAGCTACCAATTTTATTTTTTCAATGGAAATAATTTTATTTTTTATGTCACGAATTAAGCCACTATGGAAGAAGATTCGGCGAATGAGAATCCTGCTTAGACAATTAAATTTGTGTTAGCGAATGATATAAATTATTGTGATCATTTCTCAAGTGAATCTTGTGGCTAACATGTGAAATGAAATATTGGGTGTTAAGACTTTGATGTTGTTGAACACATTCTAGTGAATTAAAATTTTTATGTTCTACACCCAAATATGAGAAGAAGAAACTTTACATATGTTGTTGATTCTAGAACTATTCAAGTTCTTAGAATAAAAAAAATCTTCTTAATTTTCCACATCTACTGGCATTATCTGAGGTGCAAGTTAATTCTTGTGAAATTTGTGAGAAAAGATTGAATGAGTGTTTTATTTGAATTTGATAATATGTTAACAAATGTTGTTATTGGTGATGAATATTTTAAGCATAACTTATTTGTGGCTAATATTATTGGAGATAATTTTTTGTGTGTTAGACCTATAGTCTATTTAATTTAATTACAAATTAGGGCTACTAATAAAATGGATTTCATATCTTATAAATCTATATATTCAAACTAGATAAGTATGCTCGTGCTTAGTACGAACCCAACGTTTATATTTTTACATCAACGTTTATACATTATTTTTTTTCAAAATAAAGCTCTCAATCAATAATTGAAACATTACAATTTCTCTTTAAATTATCTAAATCTTTAGAGAAATAAAGGTCACAATTTAACATCCACCAGATCCACAAACAGAAAGACATAAAAGTTGGAAAACCCTCATAAGCTAATTATCAATAAGTTAGCATCCCATCAACAAGCCATAAGAAGCTGTAAAATTTTTTTTCTCACAGGTTCCTACGCTCTTAATTCTCTTAGCAGAAAAAGTGACTGTCATGTATAACAAAAAAAATTACTTAACACATCCAGAAGAAATTATAGCTGACTTGGCAACATTTATAAGAAGGTACTTTATCTTGGTCCGATTAGTCTAACGAGGAAAAACTATATAAATATGTATCGATGGCAACTGATAGAGAGACACAAATCTATCACATGGCTTATACGAAAGTGAGGAAATGAAAGCTCAATACATAAATTGATCTTGTTACACCAAAATTTGTTTTGTATTGTCCAAGTCTTAACCAATGCCTTTCTCTGCCCTCTATAACTCACACAACAACATTACTCAAATTTGAAAATGTATGAAAGGGCATAAAACTATGCATCTATAATTACAATTTAATCGGGGAAAAAAAACAGAAGGTCAATTTGCACATATCATTCTTTGAATTGTAATAAAACACGCCCCTTGATTGATCGCACACTGTTGTGATCACCCTTTACAAAAGATTCAGTAGCATACAAATTTAACGTCACTCACAAATCAATATACAACTGCTAAGAAGAAATGAAAAGAGAGTATGGGAGCAAAAAATACAGGAGAAAAGGTGCAGTAAGTGAGCCAGTGAACTCTAGACGATGACTATTGAAGCTGATCATTTCAATACACTGAAAAAAGTTAAAACAAGAAAGAAAGTAAACGGTTAAAAATTGCTCCATCAATATAGAATTTCATGTCCAAGACAAGCTTACTTCCCATTAACTATCTTTTACCCAAAAAACACAACATCAACTATGTGGAACCAGTAGACGAACTTTCAAATCCTAAAAAAATGGGATGTGCACTGAATTATCAACCATTCAAATGAAAAAATGAGGGCGCAACTTATAAATATAAGAATGTTACTTTTATGGCATAGGTCAAGACATCCATTGCATCTAATTTGGATCGACATTTACTTGGCTAGACAGTTGAAAGGAATATGATTTTGGTCTAATGCTTATCAGTGTTCTAAGAGATTATTTCCTAACTCCGTTCTCAATTTCGGATTTTTAAACCTGCTAAAAGATTAGATTTCATTGTGCCATGTGTTTAGTACTTTAGTGGAGTTCTTCCACACAAATCGAAGCTAAATGAATTAGATCTCTAATCAACATAAAATTCAGAGTGACTAAAACTTTATCTTCCAAATCCAATCAAATGAATTTTGTTGTAAAAAAAGAGAAGCCAAGAACCATGACATTATACCATATCAACACAATATCAAGGTAGAAAAATTGGTAAAAGCTAGGGAACCCAGACTGATTGATTTATCCCTGAAATAGGATGATTAATTTATTAATCACAAACAAAAATTAACCACAATTAATAAATTTGAAATATAACATGAAGTGTAGTTGGAGGAAAGAGATTTAGGAACAATCATGAATTATCATTATTGAATAGCATTACATACAAAATGTATGTTATGTACCATCACCTTTGTTATAATGTTACACAGCCTTGGGAGATTGAATATAAATCTCTCTTCTGAAGTATTTTCAGCAAAGAAACAGTATCAAGAAATTTCAACCATGATTGTAATTTTGATTTCAAATAGTCATCACCTATTACCCTCTTCTAGGTATTCACACCATTGATCTCAAGGAACAATTGGTAAGAGAAAATTGAAAAACTACACCTTTCTTTTATAAGAAAATGCCCATTTCTGTCAGTACTTTACAGAAGAAATACCAGCTGATTAGTATTGCCTATGTGATTGTTTGCTTTTATGGTTTATATTATAAGTTAAGTTTGTGTTGATTACAAGTGGTTGCATGTCTTTGGGGACTTCTGGTCATGTGATTCTTTCATTTCCTCCTATTCAATAACTTTTAATTTACCACAGTGCAATATGGACCGATGCATATGAAGTGTATGTAGGACATTGCAAACTCATCTTAAAAATCTTCTCTTATCTTCTTAATGTTTACTACTTGCACTTTCAGATGATCATTCTCATCTGGTCTAATTTTGTGTTTCATAATATATTCATCTTATTATCTTCATTTCCTTAACTTTCATAATATGAAAGCTTAACATTCACTCCCGTATGAAAGTGTTGGTTTTATAATTTTCCCATAGATCTTTATTAGGGAAAAGTACTGTAAATAATTTAAAGTAATTGCCAGAAGTTTGGTCTTTAGGATCTTCAATTAGAAATGCAATTTACTTGTGCCTGAGTTGTACTTATTGCATTTTCCTCACATGGTAAGGCCAACGACAAACCCCTCATACTCCACTTGTGATACTTCAGTGGGTATGTTGTTGATGGTGATCTGAACTACCAGCCTTAAGGTTGGAGGTGGAGTCATCTAACCTGGGCTATCCCTTACTTTCAAAGCTACCCTTTTATCATTACATCTTAGTGAAGTCTATTGCACTGAAGTGTAGTTGGAGGAAAGAGATTAAGGACCAATTCTGAATTATCATTTTGAACTACAATATATCACAAGCTTCATTCTAACAGGCAAGCTAGCCAACATACTGATAAATATTACTGAAAATGGAAAGAAATCGACTTTTTTAGCTCATTTAAAAAGAAGCCAATCTTTACCTGAGAAATCCAGCTTTGCAGCATTAGTACGGTCACCCATCAACTTCACAGCCTTGCCATAAAGAATGTTATCTTGTACAATCTTTGCAAGTTCTGGAAAATGCCAACCATACCACTATCGGACCCTCATGACATACGTATCTAGCTCTTTATCGAGATCATCCAACAAGCTAATGGCTCACCAGTCAAGGAGCCTTGCTAGTAATATTTAACATCAACAGGTGCTGAGCTTTATAGCACGAAGCAGTTCTGGCGTTTCACTCCTTTATAATCAGGTAAGAACAACTTGTACGTGTTACTTGTTCTTTTTGTATATACGAATTTTCCGTCAATATTTGATGAAGTTTTCATAAAATTTATAAACATACCGAAATTCATCTAGTTTTTTCAAAACAAACAGAGGACTACAATCAGGGAAAGAATATAGTCATAACTAAGTATCCAAATATGAATTCTTCAGTCAATTATAAAACAATCAATTTTGATTGGACGTTATCACAAACAGTTGGCATGCACACTCAACTAAGGGAAGGGCAAAAAATAGAGAACAATTGCATATTTTTTCCACATCCAATGAACCCAACATCCGCAACAAATCAAGGGCAATAAGCACTTGCAGATCTAAAAAAAGGGAGAAGAAGGCATACCTTTGTCATTCTCCAAAACAGCGACGCTTTGCAGACTTCTCATCTTCTAGAGGATATTGTCATTTGGAATTCACACGGATCAAAAACACATAAGGAGCACAGAAATAAGCTGTCGGATCTTACAAAAGGGTGAATAAATAACAGTAATATTAATCAAATTACCAGCAAAAAGATTAATTTATACCTGTTCAACATTAACAGGCTTATTTTTCTACAATTTCAGACCTTAATAGTGACTATTAAAGTATCACTACAGTTAAGAAACACCACAAATTATTTCAGGAAAAAAAAATTGATATGTAGCATTCACAAAATTGAAATAGACATTGAAGAAACCAAGTGCACTCAAGTCAAAAAAAAAAAAGTAACAGAAGAAGAAAAAGGACAAATCCCCACAAAAACAGGGGAATGATCCTAAAGATACGAATGAAGTCAAAGAAATTGAAGATTTCACAACGGTATATTTGAAGGTGGAAAGTGAGAGAGTTTTGCTTCTGGTTTTTTCACTACTATTTTGCCCTTGGTCCCTCTTTGGCTTTTCTATATAGTATAAATTTATTATTTAATATTTTATTAATGTGCCTTTGGTATATTTGTTATGTTTGAATTCCTTTCTAACATTATTTTTTGAAAGATGTTCTTGAATTTAATTTGTGAAATACATTTTTAATGTTTGAAAATATAAGAAATAATATTGTCATTTGAATAGTTGTGATCTTTATTATAATATAGAGGTTACATCTTTTTAAAAGATTAGAGGTGACAAATATTTATGTATCACATTTATAGATATCTTTAGAGATGTAATTGGTGTATTTGATGATAAATTAAATTGCAATATAATTTTAAATATAAATTTATATGCTACATATTAATTTGAAAAAGTTTTAGAAATTGTGAAAAAGTTATTCCTCCATTTTAAAATATTTGAAATTGTAGGGGTATTTTGCAAGTGTAAGGGGTGTCTTGTGATTGTTATAAATGATTCTTACAAAAGAAAAATAGAATCTAAATTTTTGATTGTATGCTAATTTAATGTTAATGCATATTTGTGGTAATTTACTGTGATGTCATTGAATGCAATATTATAATAATTTGAGTTTATTGAAAATATTATTTCTTTTATAGATTGATTATATTTATCATGCTAGTACTATTGAAAATGACTTTGGGAATGACAATTTCAAAGAGAGAAAAATGGTGACAAGTTTTACACGTGATTGAAAATGGTATTGTTGCTTATATTTTGAAAAGAATTTATTGATGATACATGAGAGGTACCATAAGTATAGTACCTAATTAATTAAATATTTGATTGTACTAGAGGGGTACAATATATAATAGTAAATGGATTTAAAAATTCAAATGTGGTTGCCAAACAATAATAAAATTCTTGTGAAAAATAATTTTTGCAATAAAAAAGGATAAATATATTTGTTTGAGACACAGTATAATAAAACAATTGCAATGAGGTTAAAATAATTATATAAATTATATGTAGTCAGAAGTGAATCTAATCAATTCACAGACTAAAAAAAACATCACGGTGAGTGAGACTTCATTAGTCAACTTGAGAAGATTAACAATGATGGTAATTCAACCTATGTGATTAGAGATCCCATGAATTAGGTTCATATGGGTAATAACAAGTCATTAGTTGATCAAGTAAGCATGGTACAATATGTCCTCCTATGACGTGTGAATATAGTGCAACAATCTGCAAGGCAAAATGAGGGTTGAATTGAACTCTTAATCCAAATCATATCCTTTATAGGTGGTGTATTGCTTTGCATAATACACTTGATGATTGGACCTATATGAGTGTGAAGTGGTGTCGTTTCTATGAAATTGTGATAAATTTCTAGAGCACTCATGAATACCAGGACACGTGCATGTCCTCTTAGTGCAAAACCGCAAAAACGACAAAGATTATTCTATTGTAATGTGATGGAATAAGACACTGGACTTACAAAAGAATTCTTGGTTCATAGAAGTTCTTAACTTCACCAATTGTTCTGTAAGTTTAATTTTGTTTTATCTAGGTCTGGTTCATAGTGTACAAACACCAAATTCGATGCATTTTACTTATTTTATTTCTTGATATTCTTTTTGAAATATGTAGAAGATTGTTGAAAAAAATAATTCTAGTATATCAAAAAAAATATTTAATTTCCTATGTTACAAAGAGAATATTATTTTACTATATCTTAAATTATTCATTCAATAAATAGTTTTTAATTAGCTATTAATCCTTTTATACTGATCATAAAATACCTTTAATTTGGTCGAAATATTTTACTCCCTAACGTTTCTTTCCTTTAAAGAAATATAATTGAATTAATGTCATTAATCTTCTGATTAGCCATTAGTTCTTACACACACACACACACACACACACACACACACACATATATATATATATATATATATGTA
>JAOTQJ010143529.1:25302-36082 GCA_025642045.1 Solanum sejunctum | reverse complement strand
CACCCCCCCCCCCCCCCTTCTTGAGAATAGAGTTATTTGATGCTTGAAACGATTGCTGGTGAATCAATACAGCAAAGCCCTATATTCCTTTGGGATTTAACCCTAACCTATGGTTAGATTTTGTATTTGACAATGATCACTTTATCCTCAAAGTGAGAGGTACTATTTGAGTGTGATCAAAATTACTAGCGTTGTTCTGGGGCATACTGCCAAGTTTCGACTTGACTTCACTAGTAACTAATTAAAGTGTTGATTGCTTAATTCAATTTTACTTTTGTGTTTTTGTTGTTTAATTTCCTTTGCATGGTATACTAGGTGTATGCCCAACACAAGGACTCAAGGCAGATCCTTGGCTCTAATTAATCTTGAAATCCAATGTGTTGCAAGGAGAATGGCCCAACCAAATATGGATATTGCGGTTGATGAAGTTATGGATCGAAATGGTGATGATGTAGGTAGAGAGGCACCACCAAGGGAAAATAGGCCACACCATAGGGATTTCAACAAGAATGCTTATGGTTGCAATCAATTTTGGTTGAACCCTATGGTCATGGACATCACTGGTGCTATAGTGTTGCCACTACTATCGGCTAACACTAAGTTCACGGTGTCAAGTGGATTACTCTAAATGTTGTAGAACCATGGTTTGTTTGCAGGGTTACCTATGAAGGATCCTCACAGTCATCTTCATAATGTTACATTTATGTGTAAAAGTATGATAGGTACATAGAATCTTTCTTTGGATATTGTTGGGTTACGTGTGTTCCCTCTATGTCTTACAGGTAATGCAGAAATATGGCTATCAGAACTCCCACAGAGCTCAATCACCAGTTGGGAAGAATTGGAAAGAGCCTTCTTAGAGCGATACTTTCCAAGGTCCAAAAATCTCAAACTTAAGGACCAAATGAATAACTTTGAGCAATTGACGGGTGATTCTATCAGCATAACATGGGAAAGGTTCACTAAATATTTGAGAATGGTTTCGGACCATAAGATTGTGTATGATGCCTTAGTGGAAATTCTTTATTGGGCTCTTGATGAGAATAGTCAAGTGTGTGCCGATACTACCACGGGAGGCATGTTCTTAGAGCAACCATTCACAAGGATAGCGGAAAGGATGGACCAAGTAGTAAAGACTAATATAGCATGGGTCTTAGAGATACTACAAGGATCTTATGTATGGTGACTGTTAGTTCGGAGCAAGCATAAATTAATGATGAGATCATGCAACAACTTACTCAATTTCAGACTAGTGTAGAGACTTGCTAGTGAAACAAACTCAAGAAAGTGTTCACATAGTAGTGCACCAACCTCCAAGAGTGCCTATGTATGGTGAGTCTTATTATGATGAAGATGCTTGCTTTATTAGAGATAAAGCAATGGATTTTCAGAACAACACCCAAGGGTCCAATCTGGACTATTGGCATCAAGGTTCTAAAAATCAAGGTCTGAACTACAACCGAGAGAATGCTTATAGAGATAACCATGGTGGTTATTTTTAGAGAGATTGGGTGTCAGAAGCCTAGTGGGGTCAAATAAAGGGGTATAGAAGTGGTGCTGATATGCCTCTTCATAATTGTCTAGCCGGTTCTAGCTATTAAAGGATCGAGGAAATGTTTGACAAATTATTGAAGAAAGTAGAGAACCAAGATGAGACTTTGAAAGGAATGAAATAAGATATTTCAAGTATCAACTAAAAGATAGAGTCTCATTCGATAGCCATCAAGCACCTCAAACAATAATTTGGTCAAGTGTCCTCCCAATTAGATTAATGTCAAAAGGGTAATCCAACATCCAAAGAATGAGGGACATTGAATACGTTTATGACAAGGAGTGGAAAAAGTACCGTTGACCCTCCAATGATGGTGGTTGTTGATGAGGATTGCGAAAACAATATTGATGACAAAGTCGAGGTTGAGAAAGAAGGTTTGGCTAATAATAGGGTGAGAGGTGAAGTGGTGAAAAAGCAAGAAAAGAACAAGATTATCCCAAGACATCCCCCTCCTTTTCCCTAAAGGCTCAAGCAAAAGGAGGAGGATGGTAAGTTCAAACACTTCCTATCCATATTGAAACAATTATCCATCAGCACTCCCCTTATTGAAACATTGGAGAAGATGTCGGGTTATGCAAAATATATGAAGGATTTGGTGACGAAAAAGAGCACGGTGAGCCAAGAGCTTTCGCAAGAGCTCCAACATTGTAGTGCCATTACGACCAAATCTTTAGTCAAGGAGAATCCAAGTGCATTTACCATTCCTTCTACCTTGGTGATGTTGAGTTTGCGAGAGCATTGTGTGATTGGGAGCAAGTATAAATTTGATGCCTCTTGCCATGTTTAAAAACCTTAGTTTGGGTTTAACTACTCTAACATGAATGAGGTTACTAATGTAAGATAGGACAATCAAGAAGCCGGAAAGAATACTCTATGATGTGCTAGTCAAAGTGGATAAGTTCATATTCTTGGCAGATTTTGTGATTCTTGATTGTGATGTCAATTTTGAGGTCCCTATTATTCTAGAAACCATTTTTGGCCAGTGAAAGAGCCCTGGTGGATATGGATTTGGGTCAACTCAGGTTCAGGGTAAATGATGCAGAAGTAGTTTTCGACATTCACCAGTCTATGAAGCACCTCGATGAACTCAAAAGTGAAGTGTGGGCTATTGAGAAATTTTGATGAATCAAAATGACTAAGTCGTGCCACAATGGTAAATAAGGTGCTACTTCAGTGGCAACCCAAGAGGTTTTAATGCTTTTGTTTGTTTTTGACTTTATTGGTAATTTGTGGATTTTTAGGTAGCAGTTTTATTGAGTGTTGATTTTTATTTTTAGACATTGAATTGGTTGTATTTTTGTATAATGGTGCACTTTGAGAAAATTATGCAGGTTTTGGACATGATGGAGAAATTTCAGAAAATGTCATTTCTAGCAGCCTTTACGACCAGGCCTATGAGCTATAGTACACACTACGATTTATAGTCATGCTTCGTAGAGGATAACAGTGATTACTGGAAGTTGGCACTCACACTACGAGTCAACTATGAGTTGTTAATGGGATTTGTAGTGCCTAGGTACGCTTTCAAAATGTTGTACGTGTTGAGTGATCTACGAAATCAAGACTTATGGGCCATAGTTAGGGCTACGACCCGTAGTTGGGGTTTTGTAGACTCAACTCAGTAAATTTTTAAAATTTACCTGGTACCTTTATAAGGGCTCAAAATCATTTTGACCCCAAATTTCTTAACCCTAATCACTTGAATTTGTCCCTAATCTTTACCCCCAAGCTTTTTCTGATCATTTTCTGATAGCCCCATCCCTTTTTTCGGCGAGTCCTACCAATAGCTAGGGTTTTGCTCCCCTCTCTCTTCATTTTTGCTCATTGAAATTATCCCACATAGGGTATGTCTCTTGGTTTACTTTTTTAATGACCCATTAGGTCGTTTTGAGAAATAAAGCTTTTTATTCAATAAAAGATTTATCTTATACTTTTTTAAGGGACTTTTGGACTATTCAATAACTTTTGTTATCTAGTTTATACATAATTTTAGATAATTAAGTTAGTTAATGGGCTAAAGTGATAATTTAATTAAAATTATATACTACTTATTGTATATTAATTAAAATAAATAATAGGTTTATCAATTTAGTACTTAATTACTTCATAAGAAAAACCTAGGAAAAGAAAGAGGACACGAAACTTACCTGCAGAAGACCCACCGATGTTACCCCATGATATCCATAGCTAATGAGAATTTAGAAATAATGGTTGAGTAGGATATATGTGTGTGTAATGAAAATTATTGTCATATTGTTAAGTGGGTCAAATTTAATATATGAAAGTAATCATGTTAAGTGAGTTGCAAATTTACAGTATTCTCTTTTCTTCTAATTATATGTTATTATATTATTTTAATAACTAATAACCAACCATGAGGGTGCATAGATTAAATAATGCATATGTTGTTTGAAAAGTCAATGTATGTGTGTAAGTGGCAGAGAATGAAAAGTTCAAAACCTTACTGTTGAAATTTTGGGTGTTAAACAACTAGGTTCTTGTGCACGTTAGTTCTTATTAATTTTATTTTAATTTATTCTTTTAATTATTACCTTATGATTTAAGTTTTGATATATTGGTATAAGTGATTAAATATTAGATATGTCATATATTATATAAATACTATTAAATTTATATTAATTGAATAAATTAAGATTTAAGCGTAGACTTGAGATTTATGAAGTTGATTATAGAATGGATGAGTTTTTCGGGGTTTAGTCTAGACAAATAGGAATATGGATATCTATGGACTTGTTTGCTTATGAATATAATATGATTGATAGATTTGAAACGTTCAGAGATATTGAATAAAGGAAAAGTTGTGCTGAACTAGCTTGCTTGATTTTGTTTCTTCAGTCGAGGTAGGTTATGGTTTGTTCTATCTAATAGAGAGACTCTTAATGGTGATTGATAGTCATTGAGTAAAGTTGTGACATTTTCTATGTACTTAATTATTGTGGTTTGGTTGACTGATATATCATTGTGATTGGTCTGCAATTCCAAGACCATGAAACCCATAATAATCTTGAACTTGATCTCTCAAAGTGATGCCTTGAATAAAGAAGAATTGATGAAACATTGGTAATGAAGTGAGAAGTAACAATAAAGAATAATGAATTATATATTAGATCGGGTATCACGGTCTGACACATATATTACATAGGATTAGGTATCACATTTTGACACATATATTATAAGATCGGATGTCGCATTCCAACACATATATATTATAGGGTCGGGTGTCACATTCTGACACATGTATTATAAGATCAGGTTTCACATTCTGACATATATATATTACAGGACCGGGTGTCACATTCTAACACATATATATTATAGGATCGGATGTCACGTTTCGATATATATCTATATATATTGGATTGGGTGCCACATTCCAGCACTATAATAACAAAGGAAAACATGTTAAAATAATTTAATATACTTAATTTCAAAGAACATATCTCCCAAAAGAAGTATAATATTGAGGCCTGAGTCCTTATGTGTGTTATTGATATCGTTGATTGGTTGTGTACTTATTCTTGCTGTTGCTACCTATTAAATATTATGGATTATCTCCTGCTAATATTTTATGCATATTAATTTCTATTTGGAGTCGGTCGATGATACCTACTCAGTAAATATGGCTTGTATTAACTCCTACTTATATTTTTCTTTGCTTTGCCTTTGTGGATTACAACGTGTGTTCCATCGACTTCAACTCATCCTCAGCTCAAGCCTATCATCAATATATCAGATTTCAGGGTGACCTAACTCTCTAGATCGCGTTGGATCCTATTAGTCTTAGAATGGTGTCCTTAGCTTTTGGACATAATCACTTTTTCATACATTTTGGTGTTGATATTCTTGGACTTGGTATTTTAAGATTAGTATCCTTGATGTGTTGACTTCAGATTTTGGGGAATATTAAGTAATAAACTTAGTAATTTTGGGTTATGTTTGCTTTATGAGTCTAACCTTGTGATTATTATCATATTTTATCACAGAACTATTAGTATAAATTGAGATTTATATATTGGTTCGCCCACCTAGGAGGGTAAGTATGGGTGCCACTCATGGCCCATTTGGGGTCGTGACAACTTTAGTCATTAATTTTTATGTAATATGGATGTTTTGATTGGGTGTAAGGACTAAGTTTGCCATTAAACAAGGCCACTAGTATGTGAAATAGTATTAAGTAGAGGTTAGGGTTGTTTTGGTTGAGAGTGATTATGTTAATCCTAGTGAAAGGAAATTATCCTTGTTGTTGAAATTAAATGATCATGCTATGCCATTCCTTGTTGATTAAGTGCATAAAATGGATTGTGATGGTTGATTGATTTGTAAAATTTGTAGTAGGATGATAGTTTAGTGATTGGGGTGATGTTGAGAGAATATGTTGGATTTATGAATTCTTGGTATGCTCGTGAATTTATTCCCTAAATATGTGTATATGAGTTTGAGTGATGGTATTTAATGTTTGGGGAATGTTTACATGAATTTATTTTTTGAATGAATTGGGGGGATTGGTGATAAATTGTGAATTGATTTTTATTATGTTTTAATAGGATAAATTAGTAGTGCAACCTTGTTATGGATACTGGGTAATTTGTGCTTGACGTGTAGATGAAATTAGTTTGCTTCGATGCGGTTTAATTTTGTTTAAATAGGTGTTTGAAATCAGTGTGGTGAATTGATAGGTACCTCAAGTACCTGTTATTCCCTGCTCTGGGAGTCTCGTACGACTCGTACTCGTAGGTGGGTCTACGAGTTATAGCTGCCTCTTATAGGGAATAACAGTGACCTAAGGACCTTGAATACTCATCATATGAGACCCACCTACGGGTCGTAGTCCCCTCTACTAACCGTAGTGGGTTATCGTGGACCTAAGCCTGTGCTAAATTTTACAAAGTGAAACCTTGTACAAGACCTGTTTATGACCCATAGTCAAAGCTAAAGTTGTAACTGCATCTTGTACCTAGTTTTGATTTTTAAAATTGAAATGCACCTATGGACTATGAGGCTATAGTACGGCTTATAGTCTCCACTACGATTCGTACCAGGGTCTCGTCCCTGCCATTTGCAACTGATGTAGTGTTAAATTTCCTATGTTTTTATTTTGCTTTTGTTTTTATTTTGTTGATGTGTGTTTGGGGCTAATTATGGGTTTTTGATGATTTTAGGTATAATAACCCCCCAAAATAGAAATGCAACTATCAAGGCCTTTTACCGAAGACTTATCGATGAAAATTCGGATAATGAGCACTTAAATGGATCTAATGAGGTCCACAATATCTGGATTGATCCCAAGGTCGGGGTACCTCAGACTATGGTGGCTGCTGTTAAGGTAGTTCATATCTCGATGCAGGTGGAGAGTACCTCCCAAACTAATGAGGAGGGCAACACAAGCAGGACGCCCAGTTCTCAATTGGCCCATCCATTTTTGCTATGGACCCTCAACATCATCAATGGGGTATCAAAGGCATCAACGTCATTTATAGTTAGGGGTTAGAGCTTAAGGGGAAGGGGAAGTTAGGTGAGATCATTCTACAAGGAGCCCTGGTTGATAGATACAGGCTTGAGTTATGTCCTAGCACTAGAAGATAAGATAAGACGACATGGGCTCGGGTGGTTGACTACTAAGTTGGGCCATTACTCCTCGCTATTGGTGTGGCAATTCTATGCAGTTTACACAACTACTATTCTATGAGATCATCCCAAGGGGAAGAATCCTTTTGAGTAGCCGAGATTGCGAGAAGTTTTGGTTTGAGGTCAGCAGGTCGATATTTCAGAGGAGACAATCCATCGAGTACAGTTTGGTCCTACATATAGAGCACTAGAGTCTACAACTGAGTTTGATAAATGGATTAGGCAGATTAGATAGGTTGTTATATCTAAGAGTGTGACCAGAGGACTGAGCTTCTGAGATGGTTTGCTAGTTAGATAGGAGAGCATGATCCAGAGCCTACATGGGTCACTTCATATTCTGAGCCGATAGTGAAGTCTTTCCTCTCCTTTCCTGCCAAGTTTTGGTAGGCTATTATTCGGTCTCACATCTGAGCCACTTTTATAGATAACATCATTATGTTAGAGTGAGTTATTCTATTAGGCAGCATATTAACCAGCTATACTATTGATTGGACACGGGTCATGGCGGAGTAGATCCATGAGTTGGAGCTTAGGAGGCCATATGCATGTCATTTTCAGTACTGATCCATAGGCTATGCATGGAGGCACAGGTGAGTGTTTCATTTTATATAGATGCACATATTAAGTCCCTCCACACTATTGATCCTACCCTAATAAATGTTGATGAAAACCCTGTCGCATTTCAGCGGACGTAGCCTTAGCCTATGCCAGATATATTTATGCAAGAGCCATATATCGAGGGTTCAATGACTGCCACCACTACTACTTTAGCTACTACCACTACTGATGAGGGACCATAGTAGCTTGCGGCAGTCGATATTGAGACGGGTCCTGTTACAGACGCACCTACACTAGAGCCATCTATACCAGTTTCCTCTTGGACACATTATGTCTGCCATTGATTATCACGGGTTGAGGCTCAGCTAGCCCAGCTCATATGGCAGATTAAGCCATGGGTATAGTGGACAGTTCAGGCATCAGAGGCTAGATAAAAAGCATTCAATAATTTATTTATTGATCAACACATTACTACGATGGATGTCTGGGTTCATGCCTTCGAGGAGTTTATGCAAAAGAGACTTGTTAAGGCCCGACCAGCATAGTTGTCAACATTTCGTCAGGACTTGACGAAGTTCAAGGTTGACCTAATTACATCATTGGCACCTCCGATTATAGTTCCTGAGCCTACACTTGAAAATAAACTGTTGTTTGATATATTTGTGTAGGATCCATCGCATGCTCACAAGAAGAGACCTATGGAGAAGGCTGATGCAGAAGAGGGCCATAAGTGATATAAGAACTTCGAGGAGGATGAGGAGCTGAATGAAGAGATCACTGGGTTCACCTTAAGTACATCAAGAGAAATAGAGGAGCTGAGGAGAACCCAGGATATTGAGGGATTGCAGGGCATTGGCTCATCCAGCACGGCTGCAGCACAGACTACCTTACAGGAGGGAGATGCTCATGGATAGTTGGAGACTGATGCTTAAGCACTATTTTATGTTTGATTTTTGACCCTTTGTTCTTATTTAGTTTTTGCCTTGTATATTTGAGGACAAAGTACATTGTTTTTGGTGGGATGTGCATAGCTATGGACTAGAGTAAAGTCTGAGTAGCTTTTAGTCCATAGCTATCCCAATTTTTGATCCCAAGGTTTTCTTGCCTGTGTTATTTTGCCTCATAGATATTTTATTTTATGTTGAACCAGCATGTTTTAGATGTTGTAGACAATTTTTGTAGTATATGGTGATTAAACTCTTGGCATGTACATTGTTTTGATGGTTTATAACTTTCTTTTTCGAAAAATTGGTACCCTTGAAAGTTTTTGTTGATTATTAGTTATTTTGTGATCATGTATATTTAAATGGTTTGGCAATGTTTGTTCTTAGTGTCATGACCCAAGCCTAGTGCCTAGACATGACACGATGGTTTTTCTTCCTGCCTTATATACTAGTACATATTTATTTATAATGACGTCCCATTGCTTAGAGAGATTGCATTTTATTTCCTGAGTGCATATTTAGGTAGACTTTGATCGACCCTTCTACTTGGAGCCCAGTTCAGCTATGAGTTGGTAAGCTCCACCTCTTCCTGGAGCTTTCATAGGATGCTTACTTTTTGTTGTATAGTTAGGTATAGTGGGGTATTTGGCCTGACAGTATTAGTGGTTCTCTTAGAGGATATTGTGTACAGGATGTTTTGGGTTGGTTCGTTTATGCCTTTAAGTCTCTACGTATAGGATTGGCATGTATATATCATGTATGCCTGTACCTCTATTGTTGCAGCCTTGTTGGCTGGCTAGTACTTTATCATTTTGGTTTACCTATCTTGATGTACATGATTTGTTGTGACTAGGTCATTTCCTAAATGGTCCGAGATTAGTTTTTCAGATGTTATGATGCCCAATTTTCTTTTGGTCCCTAGTTTAGTTAACTATCATATTTAGTGGCTTACTCGGCCAATAACAGTATCGAGTTCCAGTTGCGCCTCCCCTCTTTTGGGGGCATTACACTTAGGCACCCAGGTATATTTCTTTTTGACCCCTAGAGGAAAATACAAACCTTTTTCGATTGGGTGTGGATAGTTACAGGCCTTGGTGAAGTCTGAAAAACCAAGGCCTATATCTACTCATATTTTTGAGTCCGCGAGTTTTTTTACATGTGTTCTTTCCTTGAGGACATTTATTTTCTATTGAGATGGCATGTTTAGGGTGTATAGGTAGTATTAATAGCATATTATACTGATATCTGTGGCATATGTTGATTTGCCGTAAAAAGGACGCCCCTTTATTTTTGAAATTACTTTTCGATGGGGTACTTGTAGATAGTTTTAATAGTAACCACATTAGATCTAGATATGACATTGTGTATTTTGATAAGATAGGGATAAATTGTGATAAAAAGCATGTTTTGAGTGCCTACATTGATAGTGTTAATAAGTGTCAAGTGTGTGAGAGCTAATTGCATGATTCTTACACTGTGTTTCAGTCCAGAACTTGTCGTGTTGGTCTGACTAAACCTATAGGTTAGTTGGTTAGGAAAGATCATACATTGTTCATAATAGTCTAGTTAACATAAATGACCAACTAAATACAATATATCCTTTGATCCAATTGTTTAAGTCATACCTGTACCCTTTCTTTGTAAATAAGTAAGTCACTAACCCTTTTTTCGGTATAAATCTTGAATTTGGACTTGGTCCCTCCTTGAATATTGTGTATCTTGACTCAAGCTAAAATCCTAAGTTAAAAGTGACTACTAAAAGTGGCCCTAGTTCATTGGTAGAACATCATGCACCTCAACTCAGGCCAAAAGCCTAAGTTGAGGGTTGCTACTATAAAGTAAGCACAACTCCTCTGAATAG
Organism: Solanum sejunctum; assembly: GCA_025642045.1. Taxonomy (NCBI): domain Eukaryota; kingdom Viridiplantae; phylum Streptophyta; class Magnoliopsida; order Solanales; family Solanaceae; genus Solanum; species Solanum sejunctum. Next base: position 25,521 of record JAOTQJ010143529.1, on the reverse strand, counting down.
GAATCAAAGTAGTACAATGAAAAATGGAGAAACGTGAGACGAGTGTGAGAAAAATGAAACAAATGCCAAAAAAAGAGCTGAAATGAAAAAGAATTGAGAAAAATAAAAAGGAAAGAGTATGAGAAGTATATGAATACATCCCAAAAAATGTTCAAAGTATGTGAAAAGGAATGATGAGTTACAAAAATATCAGTGTTGGCAAGGATAAGTGCAAAATAG
>JAOTQJ010143529.1:0-25202 GCA_025642045.1 Solanum sejunctum | reverse complement strand
AAAAAATGTTCAAAGTATGTGAAAAGGAATGATGAGTTACAAAAATATCAGTGTTGGCAAGGATAAGTGCAAAATAGTGTAATGTCAAGTAGGGGGAAGTAGCCACTATGTCCTAAATATATCATACCAAGGCTCTCGAGCCTATTACAATCCAAGAAAGTCCCATAGTCATCCTAGTTTAACTAGTCAAATGTCATGGTCAAGAATATAAGGGAAAGTCTATCGTATTGTACAAAGAATTTGAATATTAGTTTTGAGTGTGAATGTATTCTCTTAGTGAGTGTGAATGTATTCTCTTAGTCCCTAACATTGTATGTATATTGTACTGCTTATCATAGATTGAGTACATCCCTTGATGACAAGAAACAACTTTAAGTTCAGGGTGTTGATGTGTCGCTAAAATACGACACTTTTGATGTTTTAAACTTAGAATTTTGTGTGTTCTCTGCCAATTTTTAGTAGATTTGATGTGTGTTTGTGTTGTTTATATAGGATTTGAGATCTTTTGTGGACATTGCTAAAGTTTTGCAACTTTTTGCTTAGCATGAAACCACCTATGGGTTGTGGTTTAATCCACAAGCAGTAGGTGGATGTTTGTTGTCTTGATCCAGAGTCTAAATGATTTTATAAAACTGAAGTGATAGTTAACAGGATGGGTCGTAGTTCATTTCATGACTTATATACTTATTTGTGGGATAAAAATTTAGGGTTTCAAAAAGTTTGCAGGATGGAAGAAACCACGACCTATAGTCCAAACTACAAGTCATGAATGAAGTCTCGTATATTGTCCTAGTATTCAAGAAGGCATTCATCGACACCCCAACCACAAGCCATGGATCAGTTCACGCGTCGTACATTGGCTCGTGGTCGAGCTGAATCCAATTTTCCTTGTCCATTTAGGATTTGGATTTTTATGTTTATAAGTATGATTTTTATTTATTTTTAGATGTGTAGACTATTAGAGAACATAATATTTCTTTTCTTTTGAGTTGTTCTTAGAGATTTTAGAAGATACAATTTATGCTTACTTTCTGATCTTTGTATTGCTATTTATGTGGAGATTTTGAATTTTCAATTCTTCGTTGTAAGTGGTTAATTATGCAAACATCAAATAGGATTTCTTCATCTATAATGAACATGAATAGCTAAATCCACAACTAGGGTTATGGGAACCATGAAGAACTAACAAAGTAAAAATTGAATCAATTGGTAATTCTTAGAAAGTGTGCATGCATGTATTATTTATCTCTTCATTTTCATTGCTTTTTAATGGTGACCAATGTTAGAACACACCTTATTTTTACTTGCCAAACCAAGATGGTAAGAGTGGGAGAAGGGATATATAAATAACAGGATTTGATCTGAGTACTCTTGTCTAATTAGCCTGAATGGACCAAGGGATGGTTGTACTGGGATCAAAAGGGTTAGTAATGTGACACCCATGGCAGGACCAAGTTGCTTGGTGAAATTTGCTTAGTTGTCAAACCAAGGACTTAGGTGACCATAACTTACCAATTTTGCATGCTACACACTAGAAAAGATTACAATTATAAGGTTATATTGTAGTAGGAATTCATTTAGAAACACAATACCCTCGTTATCTTCTCTCATTGAATTCATAATACTTGCATCCAATTTGTTCTTAGTATAGGTTTTAATTATTTCTATTTCATCATAAAAAAATCCTTTGGGAATAAGTTGATCAATTCCTGAAAATTATTTCAATTATTCCAAGTCTAGAACATATTTCTTGTAGGATTGCCCCTAATTGTTATTAGGTTCTATATTTAAAAAAGCGACCACTTATATCTTAATTGGGAGGTGTAATTTGAGCGTGATTAAATACTTTTATAACTTTCATAACATATAGTTGAAATTTATCATTCATAACATACTTTATTTGGAACATGATGTAAAGATAGGTGGGTTCAATGCGTGTAGAGTTTAAATCATGTAATGTAAGAGGAGTATGCATAATCTTCATAAAATTCATCAATGTAAACCATTCATAAAATAACCTACCATGAAACTTTCCAACTCTAGGTAGCATATCAAGAACATCTTATAAACCATCAATCTTTCATAACATAAAATAACTTTAAAGTAAAATGTACTAATTAATAGTAAATACATCATAAAATAAGAATTTAAAATGATATATATATCATAAAACTCATGTAGATTTTCATAGCTTGAAATAAATAAATTAATGAAAATACTTAGGCTTCATGGGTGGAAGGAATCCATAAATGAAACCCACATACCTAGTATGCAAATCTTCAAGAAATTCCCAACAATGGAGGTCCAAGCTAGAAATCCTAGTTTCTTACCTTTAAGATAGCTTGAGAGTTAAGAGACTTAGGGAATTTTGAGAGAAATTGGAGTTGGAAGAGAATGGGGGTGTAATGGGAGGGAGTGGGATCGATATAGGAAGAATCAGGCATTAAATGATGTAGTTTCAAACTTAAGGTATGGATAAAGTCAAAGTTTTCCTTTATTAAAATCTATCGGGGAGCAACTACAAGCGCTATCTATGGGTTGTAGATCAGTGTATGGCTCAAGGTCAAGGGTTTTGTCTGGTTATACCCCTGAGTCTCAGAGACTAACCTCTGAACCCCATTCTAGGAACCACCTTCCATGACTTATAGTTCCAACTATGGGTTGTAAACAACCCTTGTAAATCTTCCATACTTAGGAAATTCTTTTCCTTTTCAAAACTCAAACAATGAAAACTTTTTACGGCTTACTAGTTGGACCATAGTTTATACATGCCTTCATCTAGTTACACTTTCACCAACTTTAAAAACTTGATTTAGTCCTCTAATCCATAAGCCTATGTCTACGACTCGTGGTTTACTAATCCATGATAGTGTCTCTATTCCTAGTATTGGTAGCCAAAGATACCTCTCAAGACATGAAGGGTTGTACTAGAGGAGGTCGTGACATAGGGAGAGGTGGATCTCATGGAGTCCGATAGGCTAGTGGAGGGTGTAGAGTATTCTATGTTATTGTAGATAAAGCTGAGGTAGATGCCCCTGATGTGGTTACCTCAAGAATAGCTCCAGTGTGCCATCATTCAAAATTTAGTTTTATTTGATCTAGGCTTTAATTATTCATATGTATTAGCTTATTTTGCTTCAGATCTTGATAGTATGTATGAGCCACTTGCTAAGCCTATGTCTGTTTCCACCCAAGTAGGTAAATTATTAGTGGTGAATTAGATGTATAGGGGTTGCATTGTGACTTACATGAGAAAAGATACTATTATTGACTTGATATTAGCTGAATATGGTTGACTTCAATATGATATTGGAGATGGATTGGTTATCATCTTATCATGCTATTCTTGACTACCATGCGAAGATCATGACCTTTTCATGTTCGAATTTGCTTAATTGGTATGGACTGGAACACCTAGCTCCTATCCCAAGGGAGTTATTTCTTATATGCATGCTTGTCAATTGATGGATAAAAGATACTTGTCATATTTGGCTCAAGTTTGGGCTTGTTCTCAAGAATCACCATCACTGGAAACCACCAAAGTTACTAGAGAGTTTATGGATATGTTCCCGACTGACTTGCTTGGGGTCCCTTTAGATCATGATATTGATGTTGCTATTGATGTGGAGCCAAGCACTAAGCCTATTTCTATTTTCCCTATGGGATGACTCTAACTGAGTTGAAAGAGTTGAAGGAGAAATTTGAGGATTTGTTGAAAAAAGGGTTCATCTATCCAAGTGTACCTTCCTAAGGTATTTTTGCTTTATTTGTGAAGAAGAAGGATGGCACTACGCATATGAGTATTGATTATCATTAGCTGAACAAAGTGACCATCAAGAACAAGTATCTGTAACTTTGCATTAATGATCTTTTAAACTAGTTGCAGGGTGCCTCGGTGTTCTCTAAGATTGATTTGAGGTTTGGCTATCATCAGTTGAGAGTTCCGGAGTCTAATAGCTTAAAGGCAGTTTTTAGGACCCATTATGGTCATTATGAGTTCATATTTATGTCACTCATGTTGACTAATGCCCCAATTGCTTTTATGGAGTGGGTGAACTGAGTGTTCAAACCCTACTTGGACAAATCTCTGATTGTGTTTATAGATAATAGCTTAGTCTACTCCATGAGTGAGTCCAACCACATTCAGCACTTGACGATTGTACTCTGGAGATTGAGAAAAGAAAAGTTATATGCCAAGTTCTCAAAATGTGAGTTTTGGCGTTAGTCTGTGGCATTCCTTGGGCATGTGGTGACAAAAGAGTGTATTAATATGGATTCAACCAAAGTACTAGCTATTCATGTGTGGACTAGGCCTATATCTATGACAGAGATTCAGAGTTTCATTAGCTTGGAGAGGTATTATTGGTGTTTTGTTCCAAGATTCTCGTCTATTGCATCCTCGTTGACCTGACTTACTCAGAAATATTGGCATTTTAGTGGTCGAAAGAGTGTGGATGAGCTTTCAAAAGCTAGGATTTATTGACTTCAGCATCTATTCTTGCTTTGCTTGGGAGAAAGTGCCCATTAAGGTGTATTATGATACTTTCGAAGTTGATTTGGGTGGTGTATTTATGAAAAGGGGGATGGTGATAGCATATGACTCGAGACAGTTGAAGGTATAAGAGAGAAACTACTCTACCTATAATTTGGAGTTGGCTGCGGTGGTGTTTGTGTTGAAGTTATGGTGACTCTATATTTATGAGGTGCTTTCTGATATCTTCATCGATCACTGAAGTCTCAAATATATCTCTTCTCTACCTAATTTGAACATGAGATAGCATAGGTGGTTAGAGTTGCTAAAGGACTATGACGTCTCTATTCTATATCACTCGAGCATACGAATGTGGTGGAAGACACTTTGAGATACAAGGCTTCTAGTAAGGGGAGTTTGACATTCTTAAGGTCTGAGGAGAGGCCCTTATCTTTGGAGGTTCAGTCGCTTACTAGGTAGATAGTTCAGTTGGATATCTCTCCTTCTTAGTGTATTTTGGCCTTTGTAGAAGCTAGATCTTCATTACTTGATCAGATTTGTGCTCATCAGTTTAAGGATGCTAGACTATGCTTAATTTTGTGATTAAGTTTTGAGAAGTGACGCCAAGGTGGCTATTATTGATTCTAAGGGTAATTTGAGGATAAATGGTAGATTTTGTGTGCCTAAGGTAGGGGATTGGGTAAGATTGATATCAGAGAAGGTCCATTATGCTAGATATTTCATCCATCCTGGTGTGACAAAGATGTACCATGGTCAAAAACAACATTACTGGTGGCTGAGGATGAGGAAAGACATAGTTGAGTTTGTGGCAAAGTGTTTGAACTGCCAATAAGTCAAGTATGAGCACAAAAGGCCTAGTGGGTGATGAAGAGAATGCCCATTCTTGTGAGGAAATGGGAGCGAGCAACTATGGATTTTTTTACAGGTTTGCCCATCGCCTTGGGCAAGTTTAATTCAATTTGGATAGTTGTTAATCATTTGAACAAGTCGGCTAACTTTTTACCGATGAAGACTACTACAGTGCGAAGCAGTTTGCTAGGTTCTATATCTAGGATATTATTAGATTGAATGGGATTCCAGAGTTTATACTGTCGGATAGAGGATCTGTGTTCACCTCCCATTTTTATAGGCTCTACAGTGTGGTTTAGGTACTTGTTTGGATTTAAGTTCATCTTTTCATCCCTAGACTGATGGATAGTCTGAGCACACTGTTCAGTTGTTGGAGGACATACTTTGGTCCTCTCTGATAGATTTTGAGGCCAAATGGGATTAGCAGTTGGCTTTAGCAGAGTTTGCTTATAACAACAATTATTAATTCCATAATTCAGATGGTACCATTTATGGCTTTGTATGGACGGAGGTTCAGATTACCAATTAGATAGTTTTACTCAGGTTCAGTGGATTTGTTGAGTATGGATCTACTGAAGGATGCCATGGATGAGGTCCGATTGATTTAGGTAAATTATTGGCAGCTAAGAGCTACCAGCAGGGTTATGCTGAATGGACGTGTAGGTATCTTGAGTTCTCTATTAGGGACAATGTTTGGGAGAGGATTTCACCCATGAAGGGTATGATGAAATTCGGGGAGAAGGGCAAGATTAGTCCTAGGTTTATTAGTCCATTTGAGATTCTAAGGAGAGTTGGTGAGGTTGCCTATAAGTTGGCATTGCCACTGAGATCATCAGCAATTCATCTTGTATTTCATGTTTTCATGCTCCATTAGTACATTCTAGATGAGTCCTATGTGACCTCTTATGATAGTTGAGTTAGGTTCAGACTTATCTTATGAAAGGGAGCCAATAAGAATATTATACAAACAGGTTCCGAGGTTGAGATCCAAGGATATACCATCAGTGAAGGTTCAGTTGTGACAATGCTTAGTTGATTAGGCTACTTAGGAGTTGGAGTTAGACATGCAGTCTCGATAACCCAACCTTCTTGAGGCTTCAAGTAATTATCTTTTCCATATGTTCATGGACAAACATTATTTTAAGTGGTGAATGATGTAATGACCTAGTTGGTCATTTTTGATCCTATCTATGAAAACTACTATTTTTCCCTTTCGTAAGTTGCTTTGAATGTATTACAAACTATACGTACTGTTGGAATTAAAATCCTGAATTTTAAAAATGGAAACAATAAGTTTTGGTATTTTTAGAAGCTTAAGTTATTGAAAGAGTATGATTTTGTACCATTCTGAGTTTCGGGTGTCGGATCAAAAATTTGTCAATTTCATTAGCTCCAAAAATTGAATCTAGTCTAGGAGAAGTTACATAACAGAAATTCAGGGTCAAAATGAAGTTTTCAAACCCAAAGTTGCATTTTTAGTTATTTTTGGAGGCAAAATTTGACTTTGGTCAACATTAAGAGTTTAGAAGCTCAGACAGAAATTCTAGCAGGTTCAGTAGTTCTGGATGGTGAAACTAATGTTATAAATGGTCTTATGATAATTATTAGGGTTGCCAAGGATAGTTTTTGGTATTTTGAGTTCTAAACTAGTTTCATTGAGGTATATGGATAATCATGTCGAGGAGACCTTAGAATCAAATTTTGATTACTCTGTTGAGCCTGGATCGATGTTTCTAGTATAGGTACATGTATGGTTTGTGAAACTCGGATTCAAATGAATCCTGAAGGGTCATTCTGAGTTTTGTACTTGGCTATGTTTTGATGTTCTGTGCAGTTACTCTCCTTCTTTGCTTTCGTAGAGTGTTAGTGTTGCCTTTCTATGCATTCGCAGAGTGCAGCCTTCTTAGGCTCCACATTCGAGGGCCCCAGCCTAGCATTTACAAAGGTCTTGACCTCCAGTGCTCTACATTCGTAGAGTATATTTTCTGCCTATATAGTATAAATTTGAGAAAAACCATTTTTACTCTATTCTCAATTATTTAAAGCTTTCGAGATGATTTTTGACAAAGTTTTTTGTGTAAATCCTTTGGGTAAGTGTTTTTATCACCATTTTGATTACATTTTATGACTTTTGCCTTGAATTTCATGATTTTGAATGTTCAGACTTGGAGAGTTTTAGTCAATAATTTGGCAACTTTAATTGATGATTTCTTCTTTGATTTGAACTTGATTTTAGTAGAATTTTTACCCACAAACTCCTTTTCTTACATAGATTCATAATTTTAAGTCATTTTCTAAATTTGAGAACTTTGAATTTTAGTCCTAGTTTTGACCATAATAACCCTAAGCCTAACACGTGCCAATATAAGCATCAAAATTCATATCTTGACGTATAGTATCTATTTTGGATAGTGGTTGGTTCATTCGGTGATCATTTAGAGGCTTTAGTTGATTAAAAGCTTGTCCGAGTGCGATTTCAGCATTGAGGGAGATTCAACTAATCTTTTTGGGACTATATGCTCATGTGATAATTGTAAGATCTGGATTGATTCATGAGTAAATGGGCTAATATGATAGAAATTTTATTAATATGTGATATAATTTATGCAAAATTTGAGTAAATTGTGATTCTATTGATGATTTGAGATAAAATCTTGAGAACTGAGATATTTTGAGTATTATTTAATAATGTGAGACTTGTGAAACCATTTGGAGAGTTTTATCGTAAATTGATGATAATTGTGATATATTCAAGATGTACGAGCATATTTTTGGACTTGCAAAGTTTGATTTTATTGATTTCTTGATTATTAATGAGAGAGTGGTGATATGAGACTTATTGATGACATTTTGGTAGTAGTGATGCACTTGGCATAGCCTTTTTGGTGTTATGGCAGGAAGGGATAGATAGGATAGCAGGAAGAGATTTCGTCATCATGATCAGTTTAGTGGACCCCCCTATGAGATAGAGAGTTTCAGAGGTAAGGCCATCAGGGTCGGGCAATCCATGCAATCAACCCCTTATCTGACAGTATTCATATGTTTAGTCCTACTCAGACAGGCCAAGATATTTCTTCTAGTACATCTAGGTGTGCTGGCTTTTTAGGATAGCTATCTCAAAGAGAGGACACAAGGCTTGTTACTATTGTGATGAGATTAAGCATTTGGTCCATCATTGCCTTCAGCGTGCACTTTGCGCCCAAGATTTATGGTCTTAGCTAGCCCATCCAGCCCCAACACCAGTAGCCAGATACACCTCTCAGGACATAAGGGGTGGTACTAAAGGAGGTCGTGGCACTAGAAGAGGTAGATCTTGTGAAGGTCCATAAGAGAGTGGTGGGCTTAGAGGATGCTATGTTTTTTTAGATAGAGCTGAGGTAGAGGCATTTGATGTGATTATCATAGGTATGGTTCCAGTGTACCACCATTTTGCTTTAATTTTATTTGATCAAAGCTCTACTTATTCATATGTATCAACTTATTTTGCTTTAGATATTGATCTTATGCATGAGCCACTTCTTGAGCCTATTTGTGTTTCTACTCCAATAGGTGAATCATTAGCGGTGAATTGAGTGTATAGGGGTTGTGTTGTGATTTTTATCGAAAGAGATACTATTGCTAACGTGATATTGCTGGATATGATTGACTTCGATATGATTGGGGATGGATTAGTTATTGCCTCATTCTTCACTGCCACGCAAAGACCATGACCTTATATTGTATGAAGTTAACTCTGTTTGTGTAGACTAGAGCACCTAGGTCCTATTCTAAGGATCTTATTTCCTATATACACGCTTGTCGATTGATGGATAAGGGATTCTTGTCATATTTGTCTCATGTTCAGGCTTGTTCTGAGGAGTCACCATCATTGGAGACACCGAGGTTGCTAGAGAGTCTATGGATGTTATCCCGATTAACTTGCTTGGTGTCCCTCTAAATGAGGATATTAACATTGCTATTGATTTGTAGCTGGGCACTAAGCCCATTTCTATTGCCCCCTATCAGATGGGTCTGGTTGATTGAAGGAGTTGGAGGAGCAATTGGAGGATTTGTTGAACAAAGGGTTCATCCATCAAAGTGTATCCCTATGGGGTGGTCTTGTCTTATTTTTGAAAAAGAAGGATGGCACTACGCATATGTTTATTGATTATCGTCAGTTGAACAAAGTGACCATCAAGAACAAGTATCCTTTGGTTCGCATTAATGATCTTTTTAACCAGCTGCAAGGTGCCTCGGTATTCTCCAATATTGATTTGGAGTCCTACTATCGTCTGTTAAGATTTTAGGAGTCTAATATCTCTAAGGCATCTTTCAAGACCTCTTATGGTCATTTTAAGTCCCTGGTCATATAATTTGGGTTACTGATGTCCTGACTACTTCTATAGAGTGGATGAACTGAGTGTTCAAATCCTACTTTGACATATTTGTGATTGTGTTTATAGATGATATCTTGGTTTACTCTAAGAGTGAGTCTAACCACGTTTATCACTTGACGACTATACTCCAGAGATTGAGAGAAGAGAAGTTATATGCCAAATTCTCAAAGTGTGATTCTGGATTGATCCTATGGCATTTCGTGGGCAAATGGTGATAAAAGCGCATACTGTGGTGGATCCTGCCAAGGTAGAAGTTGTTTGTGAGTGGGCTGGGCCTACATCTGTGACTGAGATTCAAAGTTTCATTAGCTTTGGTAAGGTATTATTGGTATTTTGTTTAGGGATTCTATTCTATAGCAGACCCACTGACCAGACTTACTTAGAAGGATGTGGCATTTAAGTGGTCGGAGGAGTATGAGGTGAGCTTTCAAAAGCTCAATGATTTATTAACTTCTACACCTATTCTTTCTTTGCCCGAGAAGGGAGTGTCCCTTGTGTTGTATTGTGATGCTTCCAGAGTAGGTTTGGATGGTGTATTAATGCAAAGGGGGAAGGTTACAGCATATGCCTCAAGACTGTTGAAGGTGCATGAGAGAACGTACCCTACCCATGGTCTAGAGTTTGTACAGTAGTGTTTGTGTTGAAGGTGACAATATCTTTATAGGGTGCATTGTGAGATCTTCACCTATCACCGGAGTCTCAAATATACCTTTTCTAAGCCTAATTTAAATATGAGACAACGTAGATGGTTGGATTTGCTAAAGAACTATGACATCTTTATTCTATATCATCCGGGCAAGGCAAATGTGAGGGTAGATGCTTTGAGCCTGAATGCCTCTAGTATGGGGAATTTGGCATTCTTGAGGGCTAGGGATAGGCCCTTAGCTTTGGAGGTTTAGTTACTTGCTAGGCAGATGGTTTGGCTGGATATTTCTCCTTTTTAGAGTAAGTTGACTTTTGTAGAGGCCTAGATCTTTATTGCTTGATTAGATTTGTGCTCAGTAGTTTGAAGAAGCTAGACTATGCTTAATTCGTGATAAAGTGTTGAGGGATAAATCCAAGGCGGCTATTATTGATTATGAGGGTGATTTGAGAATAAATGGTAGAGTTTATATGCCTAAGGTAGGAGCACAGGTGAGATTGAAATTAGAGGAGGCCCATTGTGCTAGATATTCCATCCATCCTGGTATGACAAAGATATACAATGGTCTAAAACAACATTATTAGTGGTTCAGGATGAGGAGACACATAGTTTAGTTCGTTGCAAAGTGTTTAAATTTCTAACAAGTCAAGTATGAGTATCAAAGGACTAGTGGGTTAATGCATAGAGTGCCCTTCTTGTGTGGAAATGAGAGCGAGCGACTATGGATTTTTGTTGCAAGTTTGCCTATGGCCTTTTGCAAGTTCGATTTAGCTTGGGTAGTTATTGATTTTTTGACCAAGTTGGCTCAATTCTTACCAGTGAAGACTAGCTATGGTGCGGAGCAGTTGGCTAGGTTGTATATCCAGGGTATTGTTAGATTGCATAGGGTGTTGTTGTCTATAGTGTCAGATAGAGGATCTGTGTTCACCTCCTATTTTTGGCAGGTTCTACAACGTGGTTTGGGTGTTCATTTGGATTTGAGTTCAGCTTTTCATCCCCAGACTAATGAACAATCTGAGCATACTATTTAGGTGTTGGAGGAAATTCTTGGAGCCTGTACAATAGATTTTGGGGCCCAATAGGAGCAACACTTGCCCTTAGTGGAGTTTGCTTAAAATAATAGTTATCATTCAAGAATTTAGATTGCACCTTTAGAGGCTTTGTATGGTCGGAGGTGCAGATCACCCATTGGATAGTTTGGCTAGGGATCAACGGAGCTGTTGAGTGTGGATCTACTCAGTGATGCCATGGATCAGGTCCAATTGATATCAAGGTAGATTATTGAAAACTCAAAGCCACCAGAAGAGTTATGCTGATCGGAGGACTAGGCATCTTGAGTTCTCTATCAGGAACAATGTTTGGTTGAGGATTTCACCCATGAAGGTTAAGATGAGATTCCAGAATAAGGGCAAGCTTGATGTCTCCCGAACTACACCTCTCACTGAAGGTATAAGCCAACGCTGTCAAAATATAAAACCTAACTGTAGTTAGGGTCGATCCCAAAGGTCTATACATAGAGTAATTATGAGCAATTAGATTAAATTAATCTACTTATCTCCTGAAAAGGGGTTATGAAATGCAATAATTAAACCTAAACTAGAAGCAAGTTATCAAAAGCAAGTGTTGCAAAATCAATGAGAGAAACAATTAGGGTATTGTGTTCCCCATGAATTCCCAACTCAGTATAGCTAGATAATCATAACCTTTTCTAGTGTGTAGCATGCAGAACTAGTAAGTTAAATTTACTTAACTCTGAGAGGCAAATTTCATTTTGTGATTTGATCTATCTTTGCAGTGTTGCATTACTAACCCTTACCTTTTGTTCCAGTACAACCATCCGTTGATTCGGTTAATCCCTTATCCTATTCATTACCTCTTTGATCCAATAAGTAAGAATTAGGCGAGTTCTAACATTATCCACCATTGAAAAGCATTCAAAGTGAAGAAATAATTAACACACGCATGATCATTTTCCAAGAATTACCAATTATCTGATTTTGCTTTGTTAGTTCTTCATGGTTACCACAACCCTAGTTATGGATTTAGCTATGCATGATCATTTTAGATGAAAGAATCATGTTATTGAATACCATAATTAAATGCTTATAATGATGAATGGAAGAACAGGAAATCACAATGTAATAATCCCAATGTAATGTCAAATGTAATCACAAGTAACCACATATCAAAGTTCTTATTCCTCTCTGGTTCGTCCTACTTCTAAAAAAACTTTTAAAAAACTATTTATAATAAATAAAAACAAAATCCAAAATGAAATAGTAAAACTGGAATTGAAAACTCGGATGAAAAAGGTTACAGACCAGAGATGGAATCACGGCCCGTACTTGGGATTGTTATCCTACACTGAGCAAAAGTCCTTCTTCAACTTATGAACTCCTCCTACGGTCTATCTTCTAACTTACATCCCATAAGGGGTTTTGTCTGCTAACTTTGCAGAAAATCCTCATAATCATAATTCTCTAAGCACAATCATATCCATGACCTGTCGTCTGACTTACGACTCATAAGTGACCTTGTTTAATAACAATTCAGCATTTAATATATTTTCTGATCTTTGACGTACTAACTCACATATGAGCCATAAATAATTCTATGGCTCATCTGATAACTCATACATTTTAACATATGGAAATTGTTCTTTCACTGGATCTGACCCACGACTCATCCTACAGCTCGTGGAGTAAACCATTGCCCATAGAAAGCTTTGTACATCCTCAAAAAATTGAATTTTGCAGAACTTTGCACAAGATCATCCCCATTCCTGAAGTCCTGAAAAACAAACACAAAAACACATCAAATGAACTAATATCGCTTTGAGAACACACAAAGTTCCAAGTTTTGAGTATCAAAAGTGTTGTATTTTAGAAGCACATCAACACCCTCAACATAAATTGCTACTTGTCCTCAAGCGATAGACTCAATCTACATAAACAAATATAGCAACACGTAGACCTTAATCAAATGACATACAGCCTCTCTAAATAAATCACAGATACCTAATTTAATGCACCAGTGCACATTAGACAATTATCAAACGAACTCATACAGATCAATACATGACAGTGCAACTATATCAAGCAAGGTAATCACAAATAAGCCACAATTGCTGAAATAGCCTAGAATCAACAATGTAACTCAAGTGTTGTCACAAAAAGAAGTCCTGTATCTCACTCATGATGGTATATTCAAATTCAATACTTTGGATTGAGAAAGTCACTCAGACTTACAATAGATATTCAAACACTGTGCATAATACCATATGCTTGCCCCTATACTCATGACCATGACCTTCGACTACTTGGACTAGAATCACTATAAGACTTTCTTGGCTTGTAATGTAATCTCAGGGAGCTTTAGTATGACTTTTTAAGAACATAGTGAATAATGCCCATCCTTGACACTACGTTATTTTTCACTTTTGCCCCCACTAATACTGATATGTTCACTTATTCTTCCCTTCTCCTATTTCAAACCTCTTTGGTTCCTTATTCTAGTTTTTCAGCTCATTGCCTTTTATTTTTACATATTCATTTTCTTTTTAGCTCATACTTTAGGCATCTATTTGTTTTCCTCTCACCCACTTCAAATTTTTCCTTTTTCCTACATCACTAGCTTCCATATATGTTTGGTGTGATTTTCCTTATACAACCCACCCTTAACTTAGGCTTTTGTCCTGAGTCGAGCTACACAATATTTAAGGAAGGACTAGGACCAATTTTAGGATCACACAGTTACAAGGCTTGGCTACTTAAGTGTATACAAAGAAAGGTTACATATAAAGCTCAAACATTAGGATCAAGGGATATATTAAGTATTTGGTTGGTTATTTTAGGCTAAGTGAACTAACATGAACAACGGCCTAAAATTCTTTCCTAACCAACTAATCTACAGTATTAGTTAGAGTAACAAGGCAAGTTTTGAATTAAAACATAGTATAAGAATCATGCAATAAAGCTCATGCACACTTGGCACTAATTACACTATAAACACAGACTTTCAAATCATGATTTTCATCATAATTATACCTTAACTTATCAGAACTAACACTGTCGATCACTGATTTTGCATGGTTGTTATCAAAACTACCTAAAAACACATTAATCACAAAAATTGGTGGTATCATTTTTAAGAAAAAACTAACATATGCCATATACTTTAGTAAAATATGCTAATACTACTTATACAAGACCGAACACAGGAAAGAAAACCCTTGGGACTCAAAAATTGGGATATTTAAGGCCTTGGTTGCTCAGATTTTGCCGAGCCCTATAAATACCCACACCCCATTGAGAAAGATTTTCAGTGTCATTAATGCAACAAAATAAACTAAAATATAGTATTAGGGTCAAAAAGGGGCATACCTAGGCATCTAAGTGCCAGTGTCCATCTGTTCATGGCCATCTATAGCCTGTTGAGTGGTCTCCTTACTGGTGGCATGTTCGGAGAGTCCAGCACCCCTCACCATATCCTAAATGCATACCTGTCTTGCCATCTCATCATCAATCTAGGCTCGTATAGCAGCTACTATGCACTCTCTCTCCAACCGCTCAGCCTCTCATCTAGTAATATGTGTATTGTCAGCCTCAAGATGATGCCTCTTCCCGAGGGTGTGAAATGGTGTCTTGTCAGCAGCAAACAAATCAATAACTACCTCAATAGTAGTATTCACCATAGGAAGCATAAGCAATGCTTACGCTGCTACTCTCGTCTCTGCAAGGAGCTACTAGATCTTTACACGAATAGCTGTCCAATTAGTAGGATGGGTTAAACTGAGGCTTTGCTCCACTCGCATCTTAAAAGCATTTATGCAGCCATGTAATGGTGCAAGTCTCAATCAAGAGAGGCCGAAAAGTATGTCTATAGGTACTCCTCAACCTCTAAAATTTTATGAACACAAGGCTTGATCTATTGCAACAACTGAGTAAACTAGGACTCAATGTGAACCTACTGCTGCGCTAGGGTCTAAATCAATGATGCAGACAAGTATACCATACCGGCAAAGAAAGGCTTTATGGGTATGGCCTCTGATGCAGGTATAGAAGCAGTAGTGGTGGGCCCCATCTCCCTCTCAGCATCTATTTGTTGAGGTCCCTCAACTTCTGGAGCGGTAGTAGTAGTAGATGGAGGAGGCTCAGACTTTGGTGCCTCAGCGAACATCTCAAGTAGTCAAACGGGAGGATGTGGTCCTTCCTGGAGGGCTATAGAATTCTCATAAGCTTTTATTAGGCTCATGTTGAGTGTCCTATGAGCCTCGATCATGGTATCCATAGTGTGTAAAATCTCTACCCCCGTTGCTATACATATGCTATAAATCAAACACAAAAAGGGAATAGAGGTCGACCTCTTCAGGGCTCTCTCATATATCTCCTTAGCTATCAACCAAGCCCAATTAATATCATAGCCAACAATTATGCTACCAACCAAAATAGTATGGTCTGATGTCAAAGTATTTTTGGCTTGAATTGGTCAAATCCACGAATGAATTACAACCCACCAAAACTTGCTGGTGAAGCTGAGTGATGCCTTCACAATCATTGCTGAAGTACAAACCAAGTCAAGGTCCTAGCCCTGCTCAGCTATTGGTCGATGATCTATCTCATCAAAATAGCCTTGCATGCTATATCTTTCATTATAGCTCGACCCCTAGTCTATCCCTATTAATAGTCATACTCTGCCCGTGGTCATAGGGGCCTGATACTCAAGACCGAATAAAAATCGTTGGTTGATGGTATTAGATATATATCAACAAGAGATCCTCTCACGATCATTTGAGTAATGTGGGGCTGTGCAAGGAATCTTTTCTCTTTTGGGGTCAAATCCATGATGGTCGTAGCATATAAAGCATAAAACTGTCGAATAAGCACCGAGGAGTACTTCCCCAATGGTATTGCTAACCACTCTAAATGATACTGGGCCATGGTGTCCTAGAGTGTAAGAGAACTATCATGCCCTAATGTAATGATATGTGGATCCTCGAATATAGTACGTTCCTATCAACCACTCTCATTATGCTAGATATCCCCACGTTATATACTCTGCATGTGTCAGACACACCATCTACTCATTAGTGTAGCTGGAGGAGCTATTGGTGCTAGGTGGACTCAGCGGACTCAGACCCAGACTCCTTTCCTAAATCAAAGTCATCTCCATCACCATTATCTGCTCAAGACCCCTCTTCGGGGTCTGACATCTGTATGGAGTTGCTCTATTGGTGTTTCCCTCTTCAAACCGGGGAGGCTGAACAACTATAGCCTAATTCTAAGGTGCTACTATCTGTCTAGCTGCCATTTGGGTATGTCACCACTAAATGCCCTCATCTGGCTGGACGTCAATTACCTTTAAGGATCCATTGGCTCGAGGGACGGCCTCAGTGTCAAAAGGCTCATTACAAAGTCGGGTCTATAGGGCCCAAATCTCATTCTTCCTTGGTTTAGGAGCCATCATACTAGAAATCAACAAACTATAATGAGACATATGTCCTACAAACACAGGAAAGAAAAGCAAAAAGTTTGCATACATACATAGGGGGACCTATGAAGGCTCACCTATGGTACGTAGAAGGCCTTCGTAGGAAAAAGGGTATAGTAACTTTGGTCACTGAAAATGCACTTATTAGGCCAGTTATGAGTAAGAGATTATGGTCCATAAACTAAGTCATAAGTACACTGCTAGACTTTGAATTTTTCAAGTGAGGAACCTACGAATCTTGTGTGTGGGTCGTAATATAGGCTACGACCCATAAGTGGATTCATTTGATGACTTCTCAAAAAATAGAATTTCTGGTTTAAACTTATGATGGATAAATACAAGTGTTAGACTAATATACGAGCCCTAGAAGACCCTCGTGCTATTGTAAACCAGCCACTTGGGTTGTCTGAATTCACCATTTTGGTTCCATTTGTCAATGTACAACCAAGCATCGCAGACAAATCCTACTCAAGCTAACTTTAATGATTTTCTAAGCATGATGACTAGGTTGCAACAATAGGGTATTCCAAATTTAATCAAGATCGTAGCAATAGCACACAAAACCAAGTAAACATATTAAATACGCATCCCATGCATTCAGAAATTATCCCATGACATAAGCATGCTCAAAAATTACCACCAATTTACCCAAAGTCTAAGCATGTGCAATCCCATCAACCACCAATACAATTATATACATGCAAACCTTACAACAACCACTATTTAATCAATTAATTAGCACCTCATCATTCAATTTATGAAGTTACTTAATCAATCTTGGCAAGATAATTCAATATGCCCCAGACAACAAGTGACTTCACAAAATCAGATCATAGCATACATACCTATGGAGCATTTTTATGGCCAATTTAATCTTTTTCATCAGCCCGGTATGTCACTCATGTATCACTGTATCGGTTTTAATAAGGTAAGAAATTTTAACCATTCGACAAGGCATCACATAATTTCATATCATGATTGCAACAACTATTAACACGTTTTAGGATTTATTCATGCAATTTCACACTGATAAACACATGCTCCACTTCCTTCACAAGCTAAAATTAAGCATTAGGGCATGACAATCATGAACTATCCTTAACAATAACTCAGACCAATGACACAATTTGCCAGTTAAAACAAAATTTCTAGAAGATCACATACTAGAGTATAGATCAAAAGTCCAAGAAATAGCAAGAAAAAACCTGAAAATTTGAAGCCCTAACTTTGCCAGAACAGTGAGTGGTTGGCCAAAAATTGGTGAAAAATATAGCGGTGTAATGGATGGTGGTTGGACTTGGGAAAAAAAAAGGGTCTCTTGGTATATTGTGAAATTAAGAGGTAATGAGGGGTAATTGTAATTACCGCCTTTTTATTTCATTTATTAGGTTGGGTTTAAGTGGAGTTCTAACCCCACAAAACCTCAATTATGGATTGTAAAATTTCTATGGCCAGTAAGCTTTGGTTTTGCGGTTCCCAAAACCTAGCTTTCAGGTCTTCGCTTTACAAATGAGCGTATGGGGTGTACATAGATATACGGGTAGTATCTTGGTTTGTAAATGCCCCCAACACTTAGCAAATTCATAATCTTTCCTGTGGTCCATAAGCCCCAACTATTCACGGCCCGTGGTTTTATCTATGGACCATAAAGTTGGCTCATGAACTAGAGTACATAAAGTTTTGCTTATTAGAAGTGATTCTATGAATTAGTATACGAGTACTGTTATGAACCACGACCCATAGAACAGGTTGTAGAACTAACTTTCTCCCTTTTTAGCACTGGCTTGCTGCCTTAACCTTGTTCGTGCGTATTCTCCCTAGAACAAACTATTACCCTAGAATTCACTAGTCCTTGGGTACAAAATTACAACCAAAAATAAGAAAATTAAACTACCTATAAGTCCAAAAAGCAAAAATAAAACAATCATATAAAAATTAGAGCAAATACCTTGGGTTACTTCCCAAGTAGTGCCTGATTTAGTGTCATGGCACAACCTAGACAACTTGGTTACTCAGACTTTATTGATTGCCCATACTTCTATCTTCAGATCATTAGGTCTTTTCATGGACTAGTAGATGTTGAAGATGACTTCTTTGTCATACAATCTAAACTTGAATTGGCCTAATTCCATATCCACTAGTACTTATCTAGTGGCTAGGAAGGGCCTTCCTAAGATGATATGCGACTTCAAGTCGACCTTACAATCCAGGATCATCAATTCTACAAGGAAGATAAATTTTTTCACTTTGAAGAGAATGTCACACAGAATCCCCACAAGCTTCTTAACTATCATGTCAGCCATCAACAACTGCATGCTTATTGGAGTAGGGGTTCCCAAAGGATGGGTTTGACTATGAATGTTGAGCATACACTACACCAGTATGCTGAAATAAAATAAAAATAATAAAAAATGTAAAATAAAAAAATAAGGATTGATTCATAAATTACTCAAATTAAACCAGTCTAAAAGTCATATTCCCTGGTAACGGTACAAAAATTTTGATGTCATCCAAACTACACCTCTCATTGAAGATATAAGCGATCGTTGTCAAATTATAGAACCTAACAGTTATAGGGTTGATCCCATAGGAATAAGGTCTAGATTTGGAGTAATTATGACCAATTATATTGAATTATTCTACTTATCTCCCAAAAGAGAGGGCCTTTAAAGTGTAGCAATTAAATCTAAACTAGAAACAAGTTATCAAGAGCAAGTGTTGCAAAATCAATGAGAGAACTATGGTATTATGTTCCCTATGAATTCCTAACTCAGTATAGCTAGATAATCATAACTTTTTCTAGTGTGTAGCATGTAGAACTATAACTTATGTTTACCTAATTCTTTGATCTAGGCGAGAGGAAAATTTCACTATGTGATTTTATCCATCCCCACAGTATTGCATTACTAACTCTTACCTTGTTCTAGTATAACCATCCTTGATCTGGTTCGGTTGATTAAATGAGAGAGATCACATTGACTCTTGTTAATTATCTCTTATACTATTTATTACCCTCTTGATCCAATAAGCAAGAATTAGGCGAGTTCTAACATTGGCCACCATTAAAAAATATTATAAATGAATAGATAATTAATACACATATGGACACTTTCAAAGAATTATGAATATCCAAGTTTTACTTTGTTAGTTCTTGATAGTTCCCATAACCCTAGTTGTGGATTTAACTATGCATGATCATTGTAGATGAAAGAATCATGATATGGAATAGCATAATTAAATACTTATAATAATGAATTGAAGAACAAGAAATCCAAATATCCATAAAAAAGTTCCAATATAATAACCTCAATGTAATGTCAAAACTAATCACAAGTAACGAAATTCTTACTCCTGTCTAGTTTGGTCTCCTTCTAAAATGTTTATTTATAATAAGTGAAAACCAAATCTAAAACAAAATACAAAAATTGGAATCAGCAACTTGGACGGACAAGGTTACGAGCTGTAGATGAAATTAAGTCCCGTACCTAGGCTTCATATCTTGTACTGAGAAAATGTCCTTCTTCAACTTAAGAATTCGTCCAATGTGCCATCTTTTGACTTACAACCCGTAAGGGGTTTCGTTTGCTAACTTTCCAAAAAATCCTCAAAATCCTGATCCTCCAGGCATAATCATATCCATAATCCATCATCTAACTTAGGACTCATAAATGACCTACTTGACAACAATACAACATTCAGTATATTCTCTTATATTTGACATATGAACTCACATACGAGCCATAAATGATTCTATAGCTCGTCTGACAACTTGTACATTTCAACATCTAAAAATTATTCTTTCACTGGGTCTAACTCATGACTCATTCTATGGCTCATGGAGTAAATCACAGTTCATAGAAAGCTTCGTACATCCTAAAAAACCTGAATTTTGTAGAACTTTGCCCAAAATCATCCCAATTCCTGAAATCCTGAAAAATAAACACAAAAACATATCGAATCTACTAACATCACTTTGAGAACACATAATATTCCAAGTTTTAAGTATCAAAAGCATTGTATTTTAGTAGCACATCAAAGCTCTGTCCCATGTTTATTGGCCCATTTGAGATTTTGAGAAGAGTAAGTGAGGTTGCCTATGAGTTTGGCATTGCCACCGAGATTTTCAGCAGTTCATCTTATATTTCATGTTTCCATGCTCTGTTGGTACATTCCAGATAAGTCCCATCTGATCTCTTATGATTCAGTTGAATTAGGTTCATACTTGTCTCATGAAGAGGAGCCGATAGCTATATTGGACACGAAGTTTTGGAGGTTAAGGTCCAAGAAAATACCGTTAATGAAGGTTCAGTGGTGACACCATTCAATTGATGAGGCTACTTAAGAGTTGTAGTCAGATATATGGGCCATATACCCTAGCCTTTTTTAGGCTTTAGGTACTTTTTCTTTTTCTTATGTTGGAGGACGAATATTACTTTTAGTGGTAAATAATGTAATGACCTGGTCGGTCATTTTATAGCCTATTTGTAAAAATTACATTCTTGTCCTTTCATAAGTTGCTTTGGACCTATTTTGAACTATGTGTATTGTTAGAACAGAAATCATAAATTTTAAAAATAAAAAATGTGAGGTTTGGCATTTTTGGAAGTTTAAGTTATTGAAAAAGTGAGATATTATATCATTCTAAGTTTAAGGTGTTGAATCAGAAATATGTTGATTCTATTAGCTTTAGAACGTCAAATCTACTCTAGAAAAAGTTACAGAACTGAATTTAGACTTAAAATAAAATTTTTGGATCCAAAGTTGCATTTTTACTTTTTTCAGAGTTAAAGTTTGGTTTTGGTCAACATTAGTTGTTTGGAAGCTCGGATTAAAATTTTGGTAGTTAAAATAATTCTGGATGGTGAAGCTAATGCTAGAAATGATCTCATCATAATTTTGGAGGTTGTTGACGGCAGTTTTGGTGCTTTGAGTTTTAAACTATTTTCATTGAGTTACATTGGTAGTTATATTGAGGAGACCTCAAAATTGAATTCTGATTATTTCGTTGAGTTTGGATCATCATTTTTGTTAAGGATACATGCCTGGTTTGTTAAATTTGGGTTCTAGATGAATCTCAAGGGGTCGTTTCGAGTATTAGACTTAGTCGTGTTTTACTGTTGTGGTATAGTTACTGTCTTTCTCAGTGTTCGTGGAGGTATTTGATGTTGCCCTTCTCTGCGTTCACGTACATGGTCCAGCATTTGCAGAGTGCAATCTTCTTAGGTTCCATGTTCGCAGGCCTTATCCTCTCATTCATAGAGATATTGGCCAATAGTGTGCCGTGTTCATGGATCTTCTTCCGTGTTCGTAGAGTACATTTTATGCATATACAGTATTAAATTCGAGAAACACCATTTTTACTTCATTTTTAATTATTTCAAGCTTTTGAGTGATTTTTGACAAAACTTTCTGTTAAAATTCTTTAGGTAAGTGTTTCTATCATCATTTTGATTAAATTCCATGACTTTTGTTTTGAATTTCATGATTTTGAATGTCAAAAATTGGAGTTTTTTTTGTCTATGATTTGGGATCTTTAATTGATGATTTCTCCTTTAATTTGAACTCGATATTAGTGGAATTTTCACCTATGAACTCCTTTTCTTGCGTAGATTTATAATTTTAAGTCAATTTTCAGATTTGAAAACTTTAAATTTTAACCCTAATTTTGACCATTTTGCTCCAAAGCCTAATACGTATAAACATGGGTATCAAAATTCATCTCTTAATACGTAGTATCTATTTTGGATAGTGGTTGGTTGATTTGGTGATCGTTTGGAGGATTGAGTTGATTGAAAGCTTGTCCGAGTGAGGTTCAACATCGAGGTAGGTTCGGCTAACCTTTAGTGTCTAAATTTGAGTTATCGGATATGTTCATACGATAATTGTAAGATCTAGATTGATTCATGATAAATGGGTAGATATGCTAGAAATTTGATGGAAATGTTATGCCGATTATACTAAAATTTGAGTAAATTGTAACTCTATTGATGAATTGAAATAAAATTTGAGAACTGAGATATTTTGAATATTATTGTGATAATATGAGACTTGTGACACCATGTAGAGAGTTTTGTGGCAAATCGGTGATAATTGTGATAAATTCAAGATTTATGAGCATAGTTTGGGACATGCGGAGCCTATTTCATTGATTTCTTGATTATTGATGAGAGAGTGGTGATATGAGACTTATTGATGACATTGTGATACTAGTGATGCATGTGGAATATCCTTTTTAATGTTATGGTGGCTACTACGCATATCATTTATCATTCTATTGTCACAACCCAAGCGTAGGGCCTACACATGACACGATGAATAGGGAACCCGAAAGAACCCCAAACAAGCCTCTTAATATATCATTACACATTATTAGTCGCGGAAGCAATTAAACAACATAATGGAATTAGAAATAGGGCAAAATGAACTAAAGGAAAGCTTTCATAACATAAACCTCAAACAAGAGAGTCAAGGCTCAAGACATAACATGTCTAACAATACCTCTATTGCATAATAAGAGCGGGGGACAAGACAAGCAACTGGGCTCACTCTTATAGTCAATGCATGCATAAAAAAAGATAATTTTAGTACATAGCATGAGATCATAGATATTATCCTCGGAATGGAGAACTCACCAACTAGCTTAAGAGAATTCGTACTAGCCAAGTGGAGGAGGAGGATCAAGCGGGACTCCAGTTCCTACACGGTGACATCATGTAGGCGTAGAGTATGTATTAGTACATTTGAATGTAAGAAGTATGTAGGATACAATACAACAAGTGATAAGCACCATCAACAAAACACATATATGAATGATGCTTGGAGTAAAATCATGCTTATCTAGAACATAATACATGTGTAAGGAGAAACCATTATTAGTGAATATCCAAGGCCTACCACCTCCTTGGAGAGGCTAATGACGTACAAACCCCTCAATATAGTTGATGAGGTACAAACCACTCAATATGATTGATGAGGTACAAACCCCCTTACATGGTTATCAAGGTAAAAATCCCTCGACATGGTTACCAATATACAAATCCCCCCCCCCAAGTTGCATGGGCCTACCACCTCCTAAGCGGGGCAATCGAGGTATAAACTCCTCAACATGATTACCCGGGCCTCCAACCTCCCGAGTGAGGCTTGGTCAGTGTTACGACCCGAAATTCGGGCGTGATGGCACTCCTCTTAACTCACCAAGACAAGTCATCCAACAACCAAACTATAACATAAAAAATGCAAAAATTATAATAAAAATGAAATTTCAATTATGATAACGAGTCAACTTGATATAAAAATTCCCAAGATCTGGTTATCACGTGCATAAGCTTCTAATGTATTATAATAGAATTGAAAGAAAATGCAAGTATCAAATGATATTGTCCCTAGAATAGAACAAAATCATCAATAGGAGCAAGAAGTCAACTGGGATAGCAAACAACTACCTCTCACAATCTCCACAGGAAGCCTCGGATAAGGAAGAGTGGAGAGTATCACAATAATCCAGTCTTGCAACCTACAAAATTATTGTAGCAAGGGGGGTGAGTACCAAACACACGGTACTCTGCAAGTGAACTAATAAATATAAGATTAAGTAATATAGAATATCGGTACCTCCAACACTTCAACCAACCCCTACAACTACGATGCAATTCATAATCTTCACAATTACCCCATCCAAAAATTCTATGATCAAAGCCTAGGATAGTATAATCCTCATTTATCCCACTTTCAAGTTATAAGAAAAAATTCTACAATTTATCAAATTCTCGCTAATTCATCAAGTGTCATCAAATCAATACTGAAACTAATCTTGTAATGACATAAACAAGTCAATGATATAATGAATAATCAATCTCAATAGCACTCCATATAATCATAACAAGCCAGAGCATTAACGGATGAAGATGAATATTGTGAGATGTAATGCAAATGCTATGTCACGTAGAATGATGCATGTCTGTCCTAGTGATACACACCCGCTGTAACACAGCCCGAGACCCATGGGGGACTCCTAGTCCATGCATTTGTTGCAGTGCGCAACCCATCCCAGCGAATCATAGCAACTGTCATGGCGTGTGACCCAACCCAGCGAATCATAGTAACTGTCACGGCGTGTGACCCGACCCAGCGAATCATAGTAACTGTCATGGAGTGTGACCTGACCTAGCAAATCATAGTAACTGTCACAGCGTGTGACCCAACCCAGCGAATCATAGTATCCACTTTAATTCTCATTCTGTTTCACTAGCCAGAACCATTTTTCATAGGCTTTACATTTCTTTTCTTAGAACATCCAGCAATCACATAGTAAATGCACAATAATCATGTTCATGAAAATAAAATATGCAAGATG
>JAOTQJ010143511.1:0-36085 GCA_025642045.1 Solanum sejunctum | reverse complement strand
ATTTGAGACAGCATGTATTGAGAAAGTTGTTGCATACTTGCCTTTTGTTTTAGTGATTTCTCTATGGTTTGTGGGCTGTATTATGAAAAGAAGTTGATGTTATTAACATGGTTTAATTTATAGATATTATCCTAAGGTTTCTGCCCTGATTTTGGTTTCATTTAACAAGCACGTTTTATTGTGCTATCATAAGTGTATTATTGATTGGAACTTGTGGGCTGTTGGATAGAAGACTATTAGCTCACATCCTTTATGAATTCTTGATTGATATTACAAGATTGTTTTAGGTCTATTTGCATGTGTAAATATTGTTGGAACAGTTTGGTTAGAGTTGGAATAGGTTTGGAATTGTCGACGTCGAAATGTAGCGAAGGAAGGTAACGTTAAGTTGGTCATTTTTAGGTTGTGTAGATTGTTATGTGTTGTGCTTTGTGGGATGTTGTAAGACTGTTATGGCATTAAAATAGGTTGGACATGATGTGTACATGCTAATATGTATTAGAAAATACGATTAGAGGTGAAAAGATTGAAGGAATACGCTCGGGTTTATAAATACCCGCTTGCTGCCCATGTGTGGTTGTTTTATGTGATTGGGTACCCAAGATGTATTTATTGGCTGCTAATGCTAGTTTTATCACCTACTATATTATAGATAAGTATTTGGAGAAAGGGAAGGTTGTCTCAAGGTAGTAACAAGGTCATACAACGAGGTATGTAAGGCTACTTGATTTTGTATTACTTGGCATGAAATCTAGATCCCTCCTTGGCACATAAAGGCATTTGCCAACTCCGACACAACTATTAACCGTATCTCCACTCTTTGACATGTTCACATGCTTTCATATATAGTCATTTTCAAACCATCATACATGCTTGTATACCAAGTTACATGGGTTCTTGTTACTAAACAAAGTTCACGAGTTCTCCCATTTCATACGCATTTCATTATTTGTGTAACGAACTCCTTTTCATTGTCATATTGTCTTGTATGATTATCCACATGTCACATGCTATATACAGTCCTACAACTCCAATGTTGTGACCACCAAAAGAACCATCTCAAAGATAATTGAAAGGTAAAAGTATATTATTTATTGATAGGTGGTAGCCCAAGGGGTGGAAGAATCACCTAGCCAGGGATGATCTTATCATGGGTGGTAGCCCGAGGGGTTAAGGAAGAACCTAGCTAGGGACGATCCCGACATAGTTTACCACTAATCAGTTAGTCATTTGTATTATAGTTATGCACAGATTATACAGTAAAGGTGAAGTAATATAAAGAACATAAAGTACATGATTCCAAAGTCTAACCAAAGGTGGTCTCTAATCTTGCACCAGTGCATGATCTTATTTGAGCTATTACTTCACATACAGTATATCCTGCCTTACACATTCAGTACATTATCTCATACTGACATCCCTTATGGGGGACCTGCACTTCATGTTGCAGGTACAGGTGCTAGTAGATCTCCCGAGTAGGAGTACAGGATATCCAGTTGCTGTTACCAAGCTCCAAGTTGCTTCGGAGCTTTACATGTCTAGATCTTATATGTTTATATTGTACAGTTAGTCGAGGCGGGGCCTATCCCGAACCTTATCAGATGCTTTATCTTATCTAGAGGCTTTCTAGACTATGCATATTAAAGTGTGGTCATGCCTAGTACTTAAAACACCGTGGCCTCAACGGCCTAGTCATATGCATTTTCTTTTGGCTTGTTATCACTATTTATTTTGTTAAAGGCATTCCAAACCCAGAAAACCTACCATAATATGTATAGAAATGCATAGATACAGGTTGGTTCTCCAGAGACTTATTGACAACGGGTGTCAGTCCGCCCTAACAGGACTTTGGGGCATGACAATATCTGTTGATTTCATGAAAAGTATCTATAGTGTTGCATATTAACCATACCTTGTTGAAGGGGTGCTATGCCTCAATCACCATGGATAGTAGGGTGAGAAAACCATCAACCAAAGTGAAGGGTTAATACCTCAATCACCATGGATGGTAAGGTTAGAGCACCATCAACCAAATTGAGGGGTTGAAACCTCAATCACCATTGATGGTAGGGTGAGACAACCATCAACCAATTGAGAGGTTGATACCTCAATCACCATGGATGGTTGGGTGTGACAACTATCAACCAATTGAGGGGTTGATACCTCAATCGCCTCTCCAAGGATGTGATAGGCCTTGGACATGATGGTCTCTTACTACACATGTAATATATTCTATGTAAGCATATTTAATTCAAGCATTATTCATGCATGCCATATGTTATATGCTCATTTATTGCCTAATTATGCATTTCAATTATGTTGTTTATCTCTTGTTGTATTGCATCCTATATACTTAGTACATTTAAACGTACTAATGCATATTATATGCCTACATGATATTACCATGTAGGAATCGGAGCTCCTCACAATCATTCTCATCATCCCCGTGGCTAGTACTACCTTCACAAAGCATGTTTGGTAAGTCCTCAGCTTCGGGGATGATATCTCTTATTCTAATGTCAAGTAAAGACTATCTATTTATATGCTTTTGACTGTGAGGGTGAGCCCGAAAAGTTGTCTTGGCCCCTCTCAATTCTAAGTGTAGAGGTGTTGTTGGACAAGTTATGTAATAATGCTATGAACTTTGACTCTCTTGATGTTTTTATGATATGAAAGACTTCTCTTAGTCCCTTTGCCCTTATTTCTATTCTTTTATTATTGTTTAGTTGCTTCCGCAACCAAGGATATATAATGATATACTAAGAGGCTTGCTTAGGGTTTCTTTGGGTTTTCCGTTCGTCGTGTCACATCTTGGCCATAGAGGTCAGGAAGTATGATAAGGAAAGCAAAGCATGGGTTACCATTGGACGGTTGACTAAATGAGCAACGTCTTGGCATAGGGGAGGTCTGGCTTTATGGGCATGTGGTAATAGCTTGATTGTAGTTGAAGGGCCTGAGGGTGAAGGGTATACTGTGGTAAATTCATGGGTATCGCGTGAATTGTCTCTATAATGGAACTTGCTTGGTAGAAAGAGATTAGGTAGCTTCGTATATATCTGCACTGTAATGGGATGTTGAAGCTCCATATATTAGGTGTTGGGTGCCGATCAACAGAATGATATAATGAGCAATATATTTAATAAGTTAAACCTTATGTTCATTTATATTAGGAGTGCTCAAGACTCAAGAAAATTTGAAGAGTGTGGATTGTAATCTTGGTTTTATGAGTTGTAAAGTTGATGAAATCTTAACCCTAGTCGATGTATGGTATTCATGAGGTTCATTTTTATGATATATGCTTTTATGTTTCTGAGTTATGCATCCCTTATCGATTTCGATGTTTTCTTTTTCTCATTACCTGAATTTTCGCAAGAATCCTCGCTTAGGTAATACATAAGGAATTATATTACCAATTCTTGCATAATTTCTTTTTTTGTAGTCAAATTGATGTTAGACTTGAGTTAAATTTAAGGTCAGATCTAAAATTTTAGCTCATGTCATATGTCAAAATTGGGCCCTAATTCAAAGTTGATACCAACTCAAGTGAAGGATCCTAGGTCGAGTCAGATTCCATTTCGGTTGTCGAGTTCTAGATTCTCAAAATTAAATCCCATATTAGTCATTGAGATTGAGTGTCAACTCCTAGGTTTGATCGAGTCTATGTTGAAACAGGGTAATTTCATTGGGAGAAGCAAAAGCAATTGTGCTAGGACTAGTAATGTAATTCCCTATATATTATCCTAAGGGAGGATTCTTGCGCAAATTTAGGTAAAGAGAAAAAGAAAAAACTAAAAAGGACAAGGGATCCATAACTCAAAAACATAAAAGCATATATCAATTTTGAATAAACCTCATGAGTACCATGCATCAACTAGGGTTGCGATTTCATCAACTTTACAGCTCATAAAATTTGGATTACATTCCACAAGCTTCAAATATTTTTTTTCACTACTAATGTAAATGACATAACATTTTAAAGATTAACTATATTGCTTGTTGTTTCACCTTGTTGATTGGCACCCAACGTCCAACACGCGGAGCTTCAGCATCCTATTACAGCGCAATTATACATGAATCTACCTAATCACTTTCTACCAAGAAAGTTCCCACTGTGAAGGACTTTCACCCGGTACCTATGAATTTACCTCAATATAACCTTCACCCCTGGCCTTACACCTACAATCAAACGACCACCACATGCTTGAAAATCCAGACACCACATATGCCAAGACATTGCTCAATGTCCAATGGTAACCCATACTTTGCTTTCCTTTTCTTATTTCTTGACCTCAATAGCATCATAATCAGCAGTAGCATACAATTGGTTATTTACAATTGCCAGCAACAGAGGTTCTTAGGAAGTAGGAGGGATGTCACACCTAGCTGCATTAGGTCGCACTGGGGACATGTTTGTGATTTCAGTCCATGTTCCTGTTGGTAGATCATACTTCTCTGCACAGGGTAATAGCTTTAATTCAGGTCCTCAAATGCCTCTAATAACATAGAACTTACCATCCATGAAGACGCCACAACACATCTTACGTGGCTGATTCATGCTAGATAAAGTCCTCCATGTGCCTTCCTTCAAATTGTACATTTCAACTGAGCTGAGGCTTTTACCTTGCGAATCACAACTGCCAGCCAAAATGACAATCTCTCCATGACTGTTAGAACCAAACTAAAATCTTGGATCATTCATCTGCATCCAGATGACCATGTATTAGTCAATAAGTTATACCCTTATATAACGTGCACCAACACATCCTTTCCAAAAACAAGAAGCTTCGTAATAACCGCTAAAGATTCTTTGTCAGAGATGAATCATTCATTTGGATTCATTGTCAGCACATGCATCTGTCTGCACCTAGTAGGGTTAAACACTTCTCATTGGGGGGTTGTATGAAAAATACATCCAATTCTCAATGACAACATATTTTTACCTCAACCTATAAAGTTCACCGCTCCTAACTAATGATCGAAATTCACTATTCAAAGATCTACAATGCCATAACATGACCTAGAGCATAAAATGAGAGAGTTAACAGAGTTGTCATGGCCAATGCCTACCATAATAAGAATTGTTTTATTAAAATCTCTACATTTTGATAAACATAAATGTAGGGATTCTAAATAGTGAATTTTGAACAGTTAACTTTATAGGTTGAGTTAAAATAAATGGTGTCATTAAGCATTGGGTGTATTTATTATCCCCCCCTCCCCAACCAAATGGAAAGTCTTTGACTCTACTAGGTGCAGTTGGATGCATCTTCCAACCATGAATCTAAATGAATGCTTCGTGTTGTCCAACAAGGAATCTTTGGTCGTTGTTACGGAGATTCTCATTTTTGGCCAGGATGTGTTCGTAGGTTATTTACCAATATATCTTACTGACCAGTAATTGGTCATCCGGGATGCAGATGAATGAGCCAAGATTTCTGTTTGTTTCCGCTAGTTGTGGTGAAATTGCCATTGTGGCCCATAGTTATGATTCACGAGGTAAAATCCTCAGCCAAATGAAATCTATAATTTAGAGAAAGATACATAGAGGACTTTATCTAGCTTGAATCAACCACGTAAGATGTGCTCTGTTGTCTTCATGGATCAAAAGTTCTATGTTATAAGAGTCATTAAGTACCTGTATCAAAGTTATTGACCTGTGCAGAGGAGTATGATCGGCCAACAGGAACATAGACTGAAATCCCAAACATGTCTTTTGTGTGACCTAACATAGCTAGGAATGATATCTCTCCTGCTTCCCAAGCACCTCCGTTGGTGGAAGTTGTAAATAACCAATTGTATACTGTTGATTATGATGCCATGGAGCAGAAAGTACGATAAGTAAAGCAAAGCATAGGTTACCATTGGACGGTTGCCTAAACGAGCAACATCCTAGCACGGGTGAGGTCTGGCTTTTCTGGTATGTGGTGATAGTTTGATTGTAGTTGGAGAGACCAGGGTGAAGGGCATATTGAGGTGAGTTTATGTGTATCGCGTGAAAGGTCTCAACAATGGAACTTGCTTGGCAGAATAAGATCAGGTAGCTTCATGTATATCTCCGCTGTAATGGGATGCTGAAGCTCCGTGTGTCAGGTCTTAGGTGTTGGGTGCCAATCAACAAGGTCAAATAATGAGCAATGTATTTAATAGTTTAAACCTTATCTCATTTACATTTTCGACGAGCAAGAAAATTTGATGCTTGTGGATTGTAATCTTGGTTTTATGAGTTGTAAAGTTGATAAATCATAACCCTAGTCAATGCATGGTATTCTTGAGGTTCATTTCTATGATATATGCTTTCATGTTTCCAAGTTATGCGTCCTTTATCCATTTTGATTTTTCCTTTCTCTCGTTACCTGAATTTGTGCAAGAATCCTCCCTTAGGGTAATACATAATGAATTATATTACCAGTTCTTGCATAATTTCTTCTTTCGCTAGTCAAATATTGGTTAGGCTCAAGTCAAATTTAAGGTCGAGTCTCAAATTTCAGCCCCATGACATATGTCAAAATTGGGCCCTATTTTAAAGTCATACAAACTCAAATGTTGGATCCTAGGTCATGTTCGATTCCATATTTCGGTATCAAGTTCTAGATTCTCAAAATTCGATCCCATATTAGTCATTGAAATCCAGTGTCAATTTTCAGGTTGGATCAGGTCTATGTTAATTAAAATAGTGTAATATAATTGGAAGAAGTAGAACCAATTGTGCCAGAACTAGTCATATAATTATTTATGGATTACCCTAAGAGAGGATTCTTGCGCGAATTTGTCACGATCCAAGCGTCGAGCCTAGATATGACACGACGTATAGGGAACCCGAAGGGAACCCAAGCAAGCCTCTTAACATATCATCACACATCCTTGGCCGTGGAAGCAAGTAAATGACATAATAGATTAGAAATAAGGGTAAACGAAACCAAGGAAAAACTTCATAACATAAATATCAAGAACAAGAGAGTCAAGGCTAAAGAGCGGGGGCTAAGATAAGTAACAGGGCTCACCCTCATAGTCAATTAATACACAAAGAAAGATAGTCTTAGAACATAGCATGAGGTCATAAACATCATCCCCGAAATGGAGGACTCACCATCAAGCTTGGGAGAAATTGTACTAGCCACATAGAGGAGGATGCTCAAGTGGGGCTCCTGTTCCTACGTGGTGATATCATATAGGCATAGAGTATGCATTAGTACGTTTGAATATACTAAGTATGTAGGATGCAATGCAACAAGAGATAAGTAACATAATAGAAATGCATAAGCATAGGCAATGAGTAGCATATAATAATATGGAATGCATGAAGATACTTGTAGTAAACCATACTTATATAGAACATAATACATGCGTAAGAAGTGACCAATTGGTTGATGAGGTACAAATCCCCCAACATGGTTCATGAGGTAGAAACTCCCTAGCATGGTTGATGAGGTAGAAACTCCCCAACATGGTTAATGAGGTACAAACACCCCAACATGGTTATCAAGGTACAAACCCCTCAATATGGTTGCACAGGCATACCACCTCCTGAGTGAGGCAATCGAGGTACAAACCCCTCAACATGGTTACTTGGGCCTACAACCCCTCAAGTGAGGCTTGGTCATTCCAAACACTATATAGGAAATATGATACACACATATTCCTTTCATAATCATAAAGTAATTCAACTCATAAGACATACATTGGACCTTAAATTCCTCAAAATACATTAGATAGACATTTTGCTTGGGTATCATGGGTGAAAGGAACCCATAAAGGAAACCCACATAACTTGACTTAGGAGAATCCTTGAAGAACATTAGAGATGGAGACTTGAAGTTTGAATGAGAATCTTAAGATCTGGATGAGTTTTGGGACATGAAATTTAGAGATGAAATATATTCTAAGTGTTTGAGAGAGTATTTGGGAATAGCTTGAATGATATAAGGGTGAAATAAGGCTGAGTATAGGTATTTTCATGCATGGGAACACTTAGGCCCAAGAACCAAAAGTCATGGACTGATATAGAAAAATAGTGCACAACAATACATAGTAGCATGCTCTTGGCGCATCATGCCAGGGGCACGAATCGTCATTGGAAATTGCATTTTTGTTATTTTCAAATTTTTCTATTGCTCTTAAATCAGGGTTAGATCCATTGCCCACTCAATTTGACCCGCTGAACAAGAATATGAAGGATTTTTAATATCACACATGAATTTTAAAATATATGAAAATTACGATTTCAGACACTTCCGAGGCACATTTTTGGGCAGCTTTTTTTTGGGTTTCTTTCAATATTTTCCCCTTGCGAACATTCATCCCCAAATTACAAAGAAACATATATGAGAAGGGTAATCATGAAGAAATCAGCCCCAACAAAAATGCAACAACACACTTTAAACACCATTTTCAAAATCTCAACTTAAGTGTAAAATCACCATGAACCTTGTCAATATAAACATGAATGCATGCAAATGACTTAGGGGCTGGAACATGAGATATGAAATTAGATAGAAGACCTAGAATTAGTACCTTAGGCTTGAGTAGAATGGAAGAGATGAGGATATTGTTTCTGCATGTCCGCTTCAGCCTCCCATGTAGCACTTTTGACTTGTTGATTCTTCCAAAGGACTTTAACGAAAGCAACATCCTTGTTCTTCAACCTCTTCACTTGTCTATCCAAGATCTCTACTGGAACTTCTTCATATATCAAGTTATCTTCAATTACCCCCACAACCAAGAGGCATAATAGCATTAGGACACCCACACACTTCCTCAACATAGACACATGGAAGACTAGATGAACCAATTCCATTTCACTAGACAATTCCAACTCATACGCCACTTTACCAATCCTTTTCATCACCCTATAAGAACCAAATATCTAGGCTTAGCTTACCCTTCTTACCAAAATAAACTACACCCTTCATGGGTGAAACCTTCAAATAAACACAATCACCAACTTGGAATTCAAGATCCCTTCTCCTCATATCGACATAGGACCTTTGGCGACTTTGGGCCACCTTCAACCTTTCTCTAATCATCCTAACCTTCTCAAGAGCCTCCACAACCAGATCTGGTCCCAACAAAGCCACCTCTCGAACCTTAAACCACCCAATTGGTGATCTACAATCTCTACCATAAGGGGACTCAAAAGGAGCCATAGCGATGCTAGAATGATAGTTATTGTTATAAGGGAACTCAATCAATGGGAGATGATTATCCCAACTACCCCTAAACTCTAATACACAAGCCCTAAGCATGTTCTCAAGAGTTTGGATAGTTCTCTCAACTTGGCCATCCATTTGAGGGTGGAAGACCGTACTATGTTTAACTCTTGTACCAAGACCCCTTTGAAAGGACTGCCAAAAGTGTGAAGTAAACTGAGCACCATGATCTGATATGATAGACAAAGGTACCCCACGGAATCTCACCAACTCATGAATGTACAATTTAGCATAATCTTCAGCCCTATATGTGGTCTTAACCAATAGAAAGTGATCTAATTTTGTCATCCTATCAACCACAACCCAAATGGAATCAAAGCCCTTTCTAGTCTTGGGCAACCCAACTACAAAGTCCATGTTAATCTCTTCCCACTTTCAAGTAGGAATCTCTATGTCTTGGGTTAAGTTTAGGAATCTCTATGTCTTGGGTTAAGTCACCCAGCCTTCAGTGTTCGACTTTAACTTGTGGGCAACTATGAAACCAGAAACAAATTTGGCAATGTCCCTCTTCATGCCTCCCCACTAGTACACCTCTCTCAAATCTCTATACATCTTAGTAGAACTGGGGTGAATAGAAGGAAGAACGGTGAGCCTCATCAAGAATCTTTTCTCTTAAGCTATCAACACAAGGTACACACAACCTACCTTGGTACCTAAGGGTACCATATCCCCTTTCAGAGAAAACCACCACCTTAACATCTTTTACCAATGCCTTCAATTCCAACAAGCGGGGTCAAGATCTTCCTTAGCGTTCACTTCCTCAACCAATGAAAATTTCAAACTGTCAACAACAATAACATCACCATCATCACTTTCTTCCAACTTAACTAGCAATCTAGACAACCAATGGACCTCCGTAACCACCCCCTTGGCACCATCGTCAACATGAGCTAGGCTACCCATTGACACCCTACTCAAAGCATCTGCCAAAATATTAGCCTTATTGGGTTGATAATGCACACTCATATCATAGTCCTTAAGAAGTTCTAACCACCTTCTTTGCATCAAGTTGAGATCTTTTTGAGTGAAGACATATTGAAGACTCTTATGATCTGTGAACACATAAATATTCACCCCATATGAATAATAACGCCATAACTTTAATGCAAATACTGCGGTGACTAGCTAAAGATCATGGATAAGATAGTTCTTTCTATGCACTTTTACTTGCCTAGAAGCATAGGCTAATAACCTTACCATTTTGCATTAACACACAAGCCAACCTAACCCAGGAAGCATCACAATACATAACAAATCCTTCTAGCCTTCTGGTAGTGACAATATTAGAGTGTACACAAGCTTATCTTTCAAGGTTCGAAAGCACTTTTCACACTCATCGGTCGACACAAACTTAGCCTTCTTTTGGGTCAATTTTGTCATGGGAGAAGCAATTCAAACACCCCACACTTGCTTAGGAAAACCCCCATAATTATAATATCCTTATATCTCAAATTTGGGATATTTAAACACCTCTCCGCGTAGCTCAGAAAGACCCCATGATATATTGTTTTTCCATATCTAAAAATCAATACATAATTTCATAAATTCGACCTCATATTCTTGTTTAGAGGGCAATATTATGTGGGAAAATGTGTACCTATAAGGTATACTTTGTCCGTGCCAAGAATAATAATTTTTGGTGAAATTTCGCAAAAATAGTAGTTATCCGCGATGGGTCCGCAACGCACACCTAATGTGGACTAGTTCAAAAATTTTCAAAAATTATTCTTTTTACTCTAGGGCAATTGGGTAATAACCCTATACCTTTAGAAATGAAAATCCATCATTCTTTATCCCTTTTTAACCCTAAAACTCACCAAAAACTCTCAAATTCCTCTCTAATTTTCATCAAATTCTCCATCCACTCTCAAGGTTTTCAAGAAGTCTTGTTGGAATTCAAGTAAACCAAGCCAAGCACCAAGTCCTCCTCAAGATTCAAGAGTCCCAAAACTCATTTGAATCTAAGGATTTCATTCAAGCTTCAAGCCTTCATTTCAAATCTTCTTTAAGAAACTCTCCAAAGTCAAGGTATGTAGGTTTTATCCATTGGGTTCTTCTACCCATGGTGCCCCAATCCCCTTTGTACTCAATTTGCATGATTTAAAGTTGATTTTACAAATGGGTTTACTAGTATGAACATGTTTTATACTACCATTACACACCATCTAAATGTTTGATAAAATGTCCGGATGCGGTTTCTTGAGGAGTTGAAGGTCCAAAGTATGAGATATGATATGATTGACTATATGATGATGAAATGAGTTTATGTATATGATATATTCTATATAAAGTGTTGCATTAGACCATGCCTAATCCGGGTGACCTAGTTGAGGGGTCAAAATCTCAATGACTAGGGTGATGAGCGTTATCATCACTAACCTTGATGAGGGGTTTGTACCTCACACACTAGGGTGATAGGTCCTATCATCCCTAACCTTGATGAGGGGTTTGTACCTTACATTCTAGGGTGATGACTTCTATCATCACTAACCTTGATGAGAGGTTTGTACCTTACACACTAGGTTGATGGGTGCTATCATCACTAACCTACCTTGTTTTTTTGTACTTTGGAAATCTATCTTAGTCTATTCTACACATATGATACCTTATATAAGCATAAGTTACTTAAGTATATTTTACTTAAGCAGTGTTCATACATGCCATATTGCTATATTATGCCTATTGCCTAGTGTTATGCATTTAGATTATGATGTCTATCTCTAGTTGCATTGCAACCTACATACTTAGTACATTCAAACGTACTAACGCATACTCTTGCCTATATGATATCACCATGTAGGAAATGAAGCCCAAGTTGATAATCCTCCTCCTCCACATGCCTAGTTCAGTACTACTCAAGCTAGTTGGTGCTCCACTTCGAGGACCTTAGTATATGTTTCTTATTATGCATTGAGACACTTTTCTTTATTTTCTATTTTGACTATAAGGGTGAGCATAGTTTATTTGTCTTGGCCTCCGATCTTATTTATGTAGCAGAGGTGTTGTTAGACATGCTATGTATCTATGATATGAGCCTTGACTCTTTGTCCCTTGATTATAATGTTGTGCAAGCTTTCCCCTTAGTCCCATTGCCCCTATTTCTACTCTTTTATGTCATTTAAATGCATCCGCGACCAATGATGTGTAATGATAAGTTAAAAGGCTTGTTTGGCGACTCTTTGGGCTTCCCATTTGTCGTGTCATGTCTAGGCCTTATTTTGGGTCGTGACAGAAATAGAGGAGAACTCATTTACAAAACTCTGATAGTAACCCACTAACCCCAATGAGCTTCTAATATCCAATGGGGTCAATGGTCTAGGTCAATTTCTAATCACATTCATCTTTTTAGGATCCACCTTAATACCATCCTCCGACACTGCATGACCTAGAAAGGAAACTTCTTTCAATCAAAATTTACACTTCTCATATTTAGCATACAACTACTCTTCCCTCAATCTTTATAACACTACCCTCAAATGAGCCACGTGTTCCTCCTCACTGTGAGAATAAATCAAAATATCATCAATGAAGACCACAACAAATAAATCAATGTAGGGTTTAAAGACCCTATTCATAAGATCTATGAAGATAGTTGGTGCATTGGTCAACCCAAAAGACATCACCTAAAAACTCATAATGCCAATACCTAGTTCGAAATGCTTTCTTGGGAATATCATACTCCCTTACATTCACTTGATGATACCCAGACTAAAGATCAATCTTAGAGAAGTGGCTAGCCCTTGGAAATTGGTCAAACAAATCATCAATCCTAGGATGAGGACACTTATTCTTGATGTTGACTCTATTAAGTTACCAGTAGTCAATACACATTCTAAGAGACCCATCCTTCTTTTTTACAAACAACACTGGTGCACCCCAAGATGATTGTCTAGGCCTAATAAAACCATTCTCTAACAAATCTCTCATTTTCTCCTTCAACTCCTTTAAATCCATTAGGGCCATATGGTTAGGGTGAATAGAAATGTGTTGATTATCGAGGAGGAGGTCTATACCAATATCTATTTCCCTTTCAAATGAACACCGAGAAGGTCATTTGGAAAGACATCAAGAAAACTCATTCACAACCGGAACCGACTCTATAGGAAGGACCTTGGACTCCACATCCCTAACCCTCATAAGATGATAACAAACCCTTAGAGATCTACTTATGGGCTTTAATGTAAGAGATGAATCTACCCTTGACTATCACATAATGACTCTCCCACTTAAGAATGTGTTCATTTGGGAATTGGAATTTGACCCTACGGGTTCTACAATCAATAGAGTCATAGTATGCATGTAACCAATCCATCCCAAGAATGTCATCAAAATCAACCATATCAAACTCCACAAGATTGCAAGGCAAACTTTTATTGAAAACAGGAAAATTTCTATGCATCTTTCGAGCAACATAGATGCACTAATGAGAGTAGACGCCTCATATAATTCACATAACAATTCAGGCTCAACATGGAACTTTTTGTCAACAAAGTGGGTAACAAAAGAAAGAGTGGCACTCGGATCAATCAATGCATACACATCAAAATTAAAGATTTTCAACATATCGGGGACGATATAGGGCACCTCATAAACCCCTTGCCTTCCATGCAAAGCATAAAATCGATTATGCCTTGGGGCTCCACATTTTTGACCATATCTCCTCAAAGGAATCTCATTTGCACCTTATGGATGAACCTCTTTAACCTTGTTGCGATTTCGTGGTCAATCCAATACCTTAGGTCCAACTTCCCCATAACCATAACAAGCATTAGTATCCCTCAAGCATGGGCCACTATGACCCTTACCACATTTCGGACACCCACCAGTAGGAACTATACCCCCAACACATTGGGCCCTTGGAAAATCATTGGCAACCCTCTTATAAAATGCATGAGAGGACCCTTGGCCTTGATGGAATCAGCCACCCTTTCAACTTTGGAATTTACCATCAAAATGAGTCCTCTTGTCCTCATGACTCCTTCTCTTCCTTAACTTTTGCTCCACCATTTGTTTGGCATAGGTCATCAAGTAGGACAAATTCATATAACTGATCAACATAGTAGACCGGCATTCTTCACTTACCAAATTAGAAATACCCATAAAAAATTTATTCATCCTAGACCTTGAGTTGGCAACCAAGTGGGGGGGGGGACTTGGAGAGTTGGTTGAACTTGAGGGCATACTCCCTTATACTCATAGACCCTTGTCTTAAATTCATAAATTCCACCAATTTGGATTCCCTAAGCTCAATAGGGAAGAACCGATTAAGAAAGACTGCCTTGAGATCCTCCCAAAGTACCATATTATTGATTTCTTCTCCTCCTTCCATTAATCGTGCCATATTTGTGCTACCCCTTTGAGTTGGTAAGCCGCCAACTCCACCTTTTCCTCCGACCTAATACCCATGATAGACAAAATCTTGTAGACCTCATCAATGAACTCTTGAGGTACATTCATATTTGACACATAGAATTTCGGGGGATTCATCCTCATGAAGTCTCTCACCTGAGATGCCGAAGTAGGAGCATGAGGGTCTTGGGCCCCTTGGTTACTTGGTTATCCACAACTTATGCAAGCACGGTGAGAGCATCCCAAAGATTTCCATGGGCCAATTGCTCCTCGAGTGTGCAGTCTCTTCTTCCTCTTATGTTACGCATGATTTGGCATAGCAAAGAACAACCATTAGGGTGGAAAACTTACTTTAACTCTATAGCATGGCTTAGAATATAAAGAACAGAACATTTCCTAAAATCCTTATAGCCTCTTGCTTATAGTTGTGGTGCACAACACAACTATGAACAAGACTCTAATCGACGCGGTGTGTTAGATGCTAAGGACCATTAACAACCTAGTGCTCAAATACAAAGTTTATCATAACCCAAGTCTAGGGCCTAGACGTGACATGATGCAAAGGAAAGCCGAAGAAAACCCAAGTAAGCCTCTTAAATCATCATCACACATCCTTGATCATGGAAGTAAGTAAATGACATAATAGATTAGAAATAAGGGCAAAAGCAACTAAGGGAAAACCTCATAACATAAATATCAAGAACAAGAGAGTCTAGGCTCAAAGAATAGATACATAACATGTCCAACAACACCTCTATGACATAGATAAGAGCGAGGGCCAAGGCAAGCAACCGGGCTCACCCTCATAGTCAATTCATACACAAAAAAAGGTAGTCTTAGAACATAGCATGAGATCATAAACATCATCCCCCGAATGGAGGACTCACTAACAAACTTGCGAGAAATCGTACTAGCCACGTGGACGAGAATACTCAAGTGGGGCTCCGGTTCCTATGTAGTGAAATCATGTAGGCATAGAGTATGTGTTAGTACGTTTGAATGTACTAAGTATGTAGAATGCAATGCAGTAAGAGATAAGTAACATAATCAAAATGCATCAATATAGACAATGAGTAACATATAACAATATGGCATGCATAAAGATTCTTGTAGCAAACTGTGCTTATATAGAACATAATACATGTGTAAGGACTGACCATTATTAGTGAATATCCAAGGCCTACCTCCCCCTTGGAGAGAGAAATGAGATACAAACCCCTCAATTAGTTGATGAGGTTCAAAAACCCCAATATAGTTGATGAGGTACAAACCCCCCAACATGGTTACCAAGGTATAAACCCCTTGATATGGTTGCACGGGCCTACTACCTCCCGAGCGACGCGAGCGAGGTACAAACCCCTCAATATGGTTACTCGGGCCTACAACCCCAAGAGTGAGGCTTGGTAAATTCCCAACACTATAAAGGAAAATATCATGTACACACATTACTTTCATCATTATAAAGTCATTCAACTCATAAGACATGCATTGGAGCTTCAATTCCTCAAAATACATCAACTGAATATTTTATCACACATTTGATGGTTGTGTAGTGTTAGTGTAAAATCATATAATTCAAAAGTACATTCATGCTTGAAAATTCAATGTAAAACTACCAATAGATACTTGGTAACACCCTCAAGCAATATCATAAAAAATCTTCATCAAACCTCACCATAGATCTTAGATTCATAGCACAAAACATACTAAAACAATCATAATTTTATGAAATCATAACATAGTGTGCAGTGAAATTCATAATAAGTAAGACCCATGAGTAAATCAACTTAGATCATGCAATTTTGGATAAAGTAAAGCTTGAGTATCATGGGTGAAAGGTACTCATGAAAGAAACCTATACACCTTGACTTTGGAGAATCCTTGAAAAATATTGGAGATGGAGACTTGAAGCTTGAATGAGAACCTTAAGATCTGGATGAGTCTTGGGGCTTGAAATTTAGAGATGAAATATAGTCTAAGTGTTTGAGAGAGTATTTGGGAATGTCTTGAATGATATGAGAGTGAAATAAGGCTAAGTATAGGTATTTTCACACATGGGAACACTTAGGCCCAAGACCCTAAAGCCTTGGACCGAGATAGAAAAATAGTGCCCAAAAATACAAAGTAGCGTGCCCTTGGAGTGTTGCATTATGGGCGCGGATTATCACTGGAAATCGCATTTTTGTGATTTGCAAATTTTACTATCATTGCTCTAAAATCGGAGTTAGACCCATTCCCCACTCTATTTGACCCCTTGAACAAGAATATGAAGTCGTATTTTAGATATCACACATAAAGTTTTTGATATATAGCAATTACAATTTTGGGTACTTTCGAGGCACATTTTTGGGCACCCTTGTTTTGGGGTCATTTCAAAATTCAAGTTACGACAAATACAAAAATCTAAATGGGACAACAAATCCATAACTTAGAAACATAAAAGCATATATCATAAAAAAGAACCTCAAAAATACCATGCATCGACTAGGGTTACGATTTCATAAACTTTACAACTTATTAAACCTGGATTACATTCCACAAGCTTCAAATTTTCTTGCTTACCGCAAATTTAAATGACATACTTTTAAATTATTAACTATATTACTTGTTATTTGACCTTTTTAATTGGCACCTGATGCCCAACACATGGAGCTTCAGCATCCCATTAAAGCTACTTGATCTCTTTTTGCCAAGCAAGTTCCACCATGGCGGCCTTTCACCTAGTACCCACGAATTCACCTCAATATAGCCTTCGCCCTGAGCCCTCTAACTACAAATATACTATCACCATATACCAAAAAAGCTAGACCCCAGCCATGCTAGGACATTGTTTGTTCAGGCAACCGTCCAATGGTACCCATGCTTTGCTTTCCTTGTTGTACTTCCTGACCTCCTTAGCATCATAGTCAGTAGCATGCAATTGGTTATTGAAAACATCCACTAACGGAGGTGCTTGGGAAGTAGGAGGAATATCACTTCTAGCCACGTTATGTCGCAAAGGGGACATGTTTAGGATTTTCATCTATATTCCTATTGGCAGATCATACTCCTATGCATATGTCAACAACTTTGATTTAGGTCCTCCGATGCCTCTTATAGAATAGAATTTACCATCCATGAAGACGCCACATCTTACATGGCTTATTCATGCTAGATAAAGTCCTCCTCATGCCTTCTTCTGAATTGTACATTTCAGTTGAGTTGAGGATTTTACCTTATGAATCACAACCGCCAGCCATAATGGCAAAATCTCCACCAGTAGTAGAACCAAACCGAAATCTTGGCTCATTTATGTGTATTCCGGGTGACCAAGTATTAGTTAGTAAGCTATACCGATAAATGACTTGCACTAGCCTATGCTTTCCATAAATAAGAAGCTCCGAAACAACTACCAAAGATTCCTTGTCGAAGAACATGAAGAATTCATTTGGATTCATGGTAGGCTTATGCATCCAACTGTGCATAGTTGGTTCAAACACTTCCCATTAGGTGGGCTGGCATCAGAAATACACCCAATGCTCAATGACACCATATTTTGCCTAAACATGTAAAGTTTACCGCTCCTAACTAATGACCAAAATTCACTATTCAAAGATTCTGTGACTCCATAAGCTGATCTAAAGCATAGAATGAGAGAGTTGATAGAGTTATCATTTCCAATGCCTACCATAATCAGAATTATTCTTTTCAAAATCCCTACATTCTAATAAACACAAATGTAGGGATATTAAGCAGTAAACTTTATAGGTTGAGGCAAAAAAAGGTGTCATTGAGCATTGGGTGTATTTCTCATGCTAACCCCCGAATGGAAAGGGTTTGACCCTACTATGCGCAGTTTGATACATCTGCCGACCATGAATCCTAATGAATGTTTTGTGTTCTCCGATGAGGAATCTTTGGCATTTGTGATGAAGCTTCTTATTTTTTGAAAGGATGTGTTGGCATGGGTTATTTACCAATATAGAAGCTAACTAATACTTGGTCATCCAGGAGGCAGATGAATGAGCCAAGATTTTTCTTCAATTTAGCAAGCCATCGAGATATTGCCATTCTGGCTGGTAGTTGTGCTTCATTAGGTAAAATCTTCAGCTCAATTGAAATGTATAATTCAGAGGAAGGCACATAGAGGACTTTAACAAGCATGAATAAGCCATGTAAGATGTTGTCATGATCCAATCCTAGGTCCTAGACATGACATGGCGAATGGGGATCTCGAAGGGACCCCAATCAATCCTCTTAACATATCATTACACATCCTTGGTCCCGAAAGCAATAATACAACAACAATAGATAAAAATAAGGGAAAACGGGTCAAAAGTGAACCTTTTCAAATCATAAAACATCAAGAGCCAAAAGAGTCAAAGCTCATAGCCTCTTTACATAACCTGTCCAACAACCTCTCTACACATAGAACTTAGCGGGGCCAAGATAAGTAATCAGGCTTACCCTCATAGTCAAAACATACAATAAAGGAAAGAGAGCCTTCATACATGGCATGAAATCAAAGATATTGTCCCCAAAATTGAGGACTTACCAACTTCTTTTGTAGAGATAGTACTAGCCACATGGAGGATAAGGATGACTGTGAGGAGCTCCAGTTCCTACATGGTAACATCATGTAGGCATAGATTATGTGCTAGTAAGTTTGAATGTACTAAATATGTAGGATACAATGCAACAAGAGATAGGAAACATAGGTAAAATGCAATATCATAAGCAATTGATAGCATAATAACAATATGACATGAACGAATGATCCTGAAGTAAATCATACTTATATAGATCATATTAAATGTATAGTAAGAGAGCATCAGACCAAGCAACTTAGTACTTGGAATCTAGGGTAGACCACCCTTTAGAAGTTATTGAGGAATCAATCCCTCAATTGGTTGATAGACATGACCACCCTC
The DNA here is from genome assembly GCA_025642045.1 of Solanum sejunctum. NCBI lineage: Eukaryota > Viridiplantae > Streptophyta > Magnoliopsida > Solanales > Solanaceae > Solanum > Solanum sejunctum. The sequence continues at coordinate 16,620 of JAOTQJ010143511.1, read as the reverse complement.
CCTCGGATGTGATTAAGGTATCAACCCATCAATTGGTTGATGGCTTACTACTCCCATCCGAGGCGATTGAGGTGTCAACCCCTCAATTGTTGATAAACATGACCACCCTCCCCTGGAAGTGATTGAGGTATCAACCCCTCAATTGGTTGATGGCATACCACCCCTATCAAAGGTGATTGAGATATCAACTCCTCAATTGGTTATGGTCAACTCACCACTCTATAGATACATATCATGAAATCAACATATATAAACCATCCATTCATCATCATAAAGTCACTTAACTCATATAAAAAGAATTAGTCCTTCAACAACTCAAGATACATTAACCGGATATTTTATCAAATGCTTGGTGGGTGTGCAATGCTAATGTGTAAAACTATGCAATCCAAGAGTGAAATCATGCAAGTAAATTCAATGTAAAACCACCCACCAATACTTGGTAGTACCCTTATGCAATATACATCAAAACCCTTCATCAAATCTCAATATAAATCAAAGATTTATAGCTCAAGTCATGCTTAAACAATCACACTTTTATGAAAACTCAACATGGTACATAGTCAAATTCATAGTAAGTAACGTCCATAAGTATATCCATTTAGAATATGTAATTTAGGTAAAAAAGGAGCTTGGGCACCATGGGTGAAAGGACCCAATGGTTGAAATCCACATACCTTGACCTTGGAAAATTTTTTGATGAAGATTGGAATGGAGACTTAAAGTTTGACTGAACTCCTTAAGATTTGGAAAGAGATTTGGCACTTCAATTTTGGGTGAAATATTTGTCTAAGTGTTTGAGAGAGCATTGAGGAATGCCTTATATGATATGAAGGTGAAATATGGCTAACTATAGGTATTTTTACGCATATGAAGACTTAGGCCCAAGACCCAAAAGCCTTGGATCGAGATAAAATAACTCGGCAAAAACAACACGAGGGCATGCCCAAGGCACGTCGCGCCAGGGACGCGAACCCTTACTGAATATCGCCAACTTTTAAAATTAAAATTGTGAGTCGGCCGCTCTAATTGGGATTAGACCCATTCCCCACTCAATTGTTGCCCCTGATCAAGAATATGAAGTCATATTTTTGATATCACGCATGGTTTTGAGATATATGAAAATTATGATTTTGGGCACTTACAAGGCATATTTTTGGGCACTTTTGGGGGTTGTTTCAATATCTCCCCCTTGGGAACGTTCATCCCGGAATGTCAAACAAGTGTACATAAGAAGAGTAATCATAAAGAAATCAGCCCCAACAAGAATGCAATAATGCAACTAAATATCATTTCAAAAATCTCCATACAAGTGTCAAAATCACCATGAACTTGTCAACATAAACATGAATGCATGCAATGACATAAAGGGATAGTACATGAGACATGAAATCACATAAAGGCTGATCCATGCCTTTAGTTTTCAGCTTTGACTTGTTGACAACTATGACAACCGGATAAAAATTTGGCAATGCCTTTCTTCATACCTCCCCATCAAAACACATCCCTCAAATCTCTATACATCTTGGTTAAACCGTGGTGAATAGAATAGGAAGAATTATGAGCCTCATCAAGAATCTTCTCTCTCAAGTCATCAGCATAAGACACACACAATCTACCTTGGTACCTAAGGGAACCATCTCCCCCATGGGAGAAAACCTCCACCTTTCTATCACTCACCAAACCCTTCAATTCTAACAAAGAGGGATCAAGATCTTGCTTTGCTTTTACCAGATCAACGAACGAAGATTTTGAACCATCAACAACCACAATACCAGCATTATTAACCTCTTTCAACCTAACATCCAATCTAGCCAACCGATGAACCTCTTTAGCCACCTCTTCGCCACTACCATCAACATGAGCTAGGTTACCCATAGACACCGTACTCAAAGCATCGGCAATAACATTAGCCTTACTGGTATAATAATGCACACTCATATCATAATCCTAAAGAAGCTCTAACCACCATTGTTGCCTCAAATTGAGATCTTTTTGAGTGAACACATATTGGAGACTCTTATGATCGGTAAACATATCAACATGTACTCCATACAAATAATGGCCCCAAATTTTCAACGAAAAAACCTTGACAACCAATTCAAGATCATAAGTAGGATAATTATTTTCATGTACTTTAAGTTGTTTTGAAGTATAGGCTATCACCTTACCATTTTGCATCCAAACACAACCCAAACCAATCTGGAAGGCATCGCAATACACAACAAACCCTTCCAGCCCTTCTGAGAGAGACAAAATAAGAGCAGACACAAGCTTATCTTTCAAAGTTTGGATACTTTTTTCACACTCATTGGTCCACACAAAGTTAGCCTTCTTTTGGGTTAACCTGGTCATGGGAGAAGCAATAGAACAGAACTCATTCACAGACCTCCAGTAGTAGCCCGCTAAGCCTAAGAAGCTTCTAATATCCAATGAGGTCAATGGTCTAGGCCAATTACTAATCAAATCCATCTTTTTAGGATCTACCTTAACACCATCCCTCGACACCACATGACCTAGAAAGGCAACCTCCTTCAACCAAAATTCATATTTTTTGTACTAGGCATACAACTTATCTTCCCTCAAACTTTGTAGCACTACCCTCAAATAGCTCACATGCTCCTCCTCACTATGGGAATACATCAAAATATCATTAATGAAGACCACCACAAACAAGTCAAGGTAGGGTTTAAAGACCTTATACATAAGACCCATGAAGATAGCCGGTGTATTGGTCAACCCAAAGGACATAACCATAAATTCATAATGCCCATATCTAGTCCGAAAAGCCATCTTAGGAATATCACACTCCCTCACCTTCACTTGATGATACCCGATCCAAAGATCAATCTTAGAGAAATAGCTAGCCCCTTGATGTTGGTCAAACAAGTCACCAATCCTTGGTAGAGGACACTTATTCTTTATGGTGACCCTATTAAGTTGCCAATAATCAATGCAAATACTAAGACACCCTTCTTTCTTCTTCACAAACAACACTGGTGCACCCAAAGGTGCTTCGCTAGGCCTAATAAAAACCTTCTCCAACAAATCCCTCAATTGCTCCTTCAACTTCTTTAACTCCGTCGGGTCCATACGGTAAGAGGTAATAGAAATTGGTTGAGTATTAGGAAGGAGTTTTATACCAAAACATAGTTTTCCTTTCAGGAGGAACACTGAGAAGGTCATTTTGAAAGACATCAAGGAACTCATTTACCACCAGAACCTACTCTATAGGAAGGACTTTGGACTCAATATCCTAACCCTCACAAGATGATAAAGACACCCTTTAGAGATTAACTTTTGAGCTTTAATGCAAGAGATGAACCTATATTTGACTATCACATCATGACTCTCCCATTCAAGAACGAGTTATTTGAAAATTGGAATTTAACCATACGAGTTCTATAATCAATAGAGGCATAATTTGCATGAGACCAATCAATCCAAAGAATAACATCAAAATCAACCATATCCAACTCAACAAGATCATAAGGTAATATTTTATGCAAGATGAAAATGGGACAATTTCTATAGACCTTTCTAGCAACAATAGATGCACCAATGGGAGTAGACATGTCAAAATACTCACATAACAATTCGGGCTCAATATGAAACTTTTTGGCAATAAGAGGGGTAACAAAATAAAGAGTGGCACCCAGGTCTATTAGTGCATACAAATCAATATCAAAGACTTTTAACATTCTGGTGATGACATCGGACACCTCATCAACCCCTTGCTTCCCTTGGAGTGCATAGAATTGATTGTTCCTTGGGGGACCACCTTGTTGGCCTCCTCTATCCAAAGGAACTACATTAGTACCGCGACCTTGTAGACAAGTATCTTTACTCTTATTGCAATTACGTGAAAAATCCATCACCTTATGCCCCACTTCACCACAGCCAAAACAAGCATTGGTATCCCTCAAGCATGGGCCGCCATGATCCCTACCACACTTTGAGTACACAATTCTAGGCACCACACCCCCACCCTGTTGGGGCCTTGGGTAATCATTGGCAAATCACGCACTAGGAATATGAGAAAACCCTTGGCCTTGGTGAAACTAGCCACCCTTGGGAGTTTGAAACTTACCATCAAACGGGCCCTCTTGGCCTTATGACCCCTTCTTTTTCTCAATTTCTCCCCCTCTAATTGTTCGGCATAAGTCATCAAGCGAGACAAATCCATGTCATTAATCAACATAGTGGCCTGGCACTCCATATTTTTACCAAATCAGATACACCCATCACGAACTTATTCATCCTAGACCTTAGGTCGGCAACCAAGTGGGGAGTATATTTAGAGAGTTGGTTGAACTTGAAGGCATACTCTCTCACACTCATAGATCCTTGCTTCATATTTATGAACTCCATTATTGTGGCCTCCCTAAGCTCAAGAGGGAAGAATCGATTGAGGAAAATAGCCTTAAACTCCTCCCAAAGAATCACATTGTTGTTCCCCTTCTCCTCCTTCTATTATGTATACCATATTTGAGCCACCCCCTTGAGTTGATAAGCCACCAACTCCGCCTTCTCTTCCAACCTAACACTCATAATAGTCAACACTTTGTATACCTCATCAATAAAGTCTTGAAGGTCCTTATTCACTTTAGATCCATTGAACTTCGGTGGGTTCATCCTTATAAAGTCCCTCATCCACGATGCCGGAGTAGGAGCATGAGAGGCTTAGGCCCCTTGATTGACTTGATTAGCCATAGCTTGAGCTAGCAAAGTGAGAGTATCCTGGAGCTTATCATAAGCCGATTGTTCTTCGGGTGTGCAGACTCTTCTTTCTCTTGTGTTAGGCATGATCTAGCATAGTAAAGAACAATTATTAGGGGGGAAACCTTACCTTAACTTCTATAGCATAACATAGAGTAAGAAAAAGGAAAGCATTTCCTAGAACATCTCATAGCCTCTTACTCATAGTTGTGGTGCACAACACAATCATGAATAAGACTCTAAGGACCATGAATAACTTGGTGCTCTGATATCAAGTTTATCATGACCCAAGCCTAGGGCCTGGACATGACACGATGAATAGGGAACCCGAAGGGACCCCAATCAAACCTCTTAATATATTATTACACATCCTTGGTTGCGAAAGCAATAATACAACAAAAATAGATAGAAATAAGGGAAAACAAGGCTAAGGGAACCTTTTCATATCATAAAACATCAAGAGTCAAAAGAGTCAAAGCACATACCATTTTCACATAATTTGTCCAACAACACCTCTACACATAGTACTTAGCTGGGCCAAGAGAAGTAACCAGGTTCACCCTCATAGTCAAAACATATAATAAAGGAAAGAGACTCTTTATACATACCATAAGATCAAAGACATTGTCCCTGAAATTGAGGACTCACCAACTTACTTTGTAGAGATAGTACTAGCAACAAAGAGGATGAGGATGATCATGAGAAGCTCTTGTTCTGACATGGTAACATCATGTAGGCATAGAGAATGCGTTAGTATATTTGAATGTACTAAGTGTGTAGAATGCAATGCAACAAGAGATAGGAAACATAAGTAAAATGCAATATCATAAGCAGTGGATAGCATAATAACAATATGATATGTATGACTGATGTTAAAATAAAACATCCTTATATAGATCATATTACATGTGTAGTAAGAGATCATCATCATAGAGCAAGCAACTTAGTACATGGAATCTAAGGTAGACCGCCCCTTAGAAGTTATTGAGGAATCAACCCCTCAATTATTTAATGGACATGACCACCCTCCGTTGGAAGTGATTGAGGTATCAACCCTTAAATTGGTTGATGCCTTACCACCCATATCCAAGGCAATTGTGGTATCAACCCCTCAATTGGTTGACAAACATGACCACCCTGCGCTGGAAGTGATTGAGGTATCAATCCCTCAATTGGTTTATGGCATATCACCCTCATCCAAGGTGATTGAGGTATCAACCCCTATATTGGTTATGGTAAACTCATAATGCTTTAGATATATATCATGAAATCAACATATACAAACTATTCTTTCATCATCATAAAGTCATTTAACTCATATACCAAGCATTAGGCCTTCAACAACTCAAAATACATTAACCTTTATCAAACACTTGGTGGGCAATGGCAAAACGATGCAAGTAAATTCAATGTAAAATCACCCACCAATACTTGGTAGTATCCTCATGCAATATACATCAAAATCCTTCATTAATTCTCAAGATAGATCAAAGATTCATAGCTCATATCATGCTTAGACAATCACACATTTATGAAATCTCAACATTTTTATATTCAAATTCATAGTAAGTAAGACCCACAAGTAAATCCACTTAGAACATATAATTTTGTTAAAAAGGGTGTTGGGGCACCATGGGTGAAAGGATCCAATTGTTGAAACCCACATACCTTGACTTTAGAGAAATCCTTGGTGAAGATTGGAATGGAGACTTGAAGCTTGAGTGAATTCCTTAAGATCCAAAAAGAGATTTGGCACTTGAATTTTGAGTGAAATATTTGTCTAAGTGTTTGAGAAAGTATTGGGGAATGTCTTGTATGATATGAAGGTGAAATATAACTAAGTATAGGTATTTTCACACATAGGAAGACTTAGGCCCATGACTTAAAAGCCTTGGACCGAGATAAAATAACTAGGCAAAAATAATAACATTGTGGCGCGCCCAAGGCACAAGCTCTTACCGAAAATTGCCAACTTTGAAATTGAAATTATGATTCAATTTCTCTAAAATCAGGGTTAGACCCATTGCCCACTCAATTTTTCCCCTGATTACGAATATGAAGCCAGATTTTCAATATTATACAGGAAGTTTGAGATATATGAAAATTATGATTTTGGTCACTTTTGAGGCACATTTTTGTGCACTTTTTGTGGTGATTTCAAATGTGCTCTGGCATCTTCATTGATGGTAAGTTCGATGTTATAGGATGCATTAGATCACCGAAATCAAAGTTTTTGACATGTGTAGAGAAGTATTATACGCCAACAGAAACATTGACTGAAATCCTATACATGTCCCTTGTGAGACCTAACACAGCTAGAAGTGACATCCCTTCTTCCCAAGAACGTCCGTTGGTGGTAGTTATAAATAACTAATTCTATATTTCTTATTACAATGCCATGGAGGTCAGGATGTATGACAAGGAAAGTAAAGTGTGGGTTACCATTAGGTAGTTGCCTGAACGAGCAACGTCTTGCATGGGTGAGGTCTTGCTTTTGGGGTATATGGTGTTTTATTATAGTTAGAGGGCCAGGGGCGAAGAGCCTCCATAATGGAATTTTCTTGGCTGAAAGAGATCAGGTAGCTTCGTGTATAGCAGCACTATAATAAGATGCTAAAGCTCGATGTGTTGGGTGTTGGGAGTCAATCAACCAGGTGAAATAATGAGCGATATAGTTAATAGTTTAAACATTATGTCATTTACATTTATGGTGAGCAAGAAAATTTGAAGCTTGAATGTAAACCAAGTTTTATGAGTTGTAAAATTTATGAAATCATAACCCTAGTTGATGCATGGTATTCATTAGGTTCATTCTTATGATATGTTCTTTTATGTTTCTGAGTTATGCAACCCTTGTTCGTTTCAGGTTTTCCTTTTTCTCATTACTTGAAATTGCGCAAGAATCCTCCCTTAGGGTAATATATAAGGAATTATATTTCCAATTCTTGCACAACTGCTTTTTTTACTAGTCAAATTGAGGTTAGGTTTGAGTCAAATTTGAGGTCGGTTCTCAAAGTTCAGTCTCGTGTCATGTGTCAAAATTGGACCCTAATAGAAAGTCAATACCAACTCATGTTTTATATCCTAGGTCGGGTCAGATTCCATTTTGGGTGTTGAGTTTTTGATTGTCGGAATTATATCTCATATTAGTCATTAAGATCGAGTGTCGATTCGTAGGTTGGATCGAGTCCATGTTGAAACTGGGTGCTAGATCAGTTATTAAGACTAGGTGTTGGTGTCAGAGTCAGGCCATTTTGAATATCAAACTCCAGATCAAGTGATGAATTCAGATTATAAATTGATCAATGAGGTCAGACACTAATTCAAATGTTAGATCGTAGATTGAAAATTAACATCATGTCTTGAATAGATTATTAAAATCAACCCAATTTATTAATTAGAAAAAAAACAGGACCATAATCTTTACAGTTGACGTCCACCACATATATGGGAAAATAAAATAAAAATAATAACAAAAAGAAAAATCTCCTTATCTGAAAATTTAAGTATTTGTTTGATGATGGACCTCATTTTATGTTGTGATTAGTTATGACTTTGAATTCTTTTAAATTTTAACAAAACATGAATGATATATTATTTTTTTATCTCAAAATATTAGAAAAACATCACTGGTAGTAGTCAGTAAAATGAAAAATCGTACAAAGACTATTTTTAGTTGGGAAGCAGCACGTCGAGAAACTACAATAATTGTGCCTTATTAAAAATATAATAGAAATAAGATAAAAGAAAAGTAGATAACTTTGAATTTATGAAGATGCCCCTACGTCTAGAAACACCTCTCCTTATACTATAAAAGTAAGTAGTAATACTAATAAAAAGCAATTGCCTTATTATCTTGTGATCCTCCAACCTTCCTATGTTAAGCGTGCAATAAGTGCTTGTCAAACTACATCTCTGTTATATTGTCAATTATTGTTGAGGATGCACTTTGGGTTTTAAATTTCTAGGTTCTCTAATATGAAGTATTAATCATTATCAATATACTATTAATTATATATTATTGCTAACATTAATTATTATTTCTTTCAGATCTTGTTTGTAGAATATATCTCTTTCATGCTAGATTAAGCAACCACTCTTATTACTACTTTTAGCTTTTTCTCCAACACAGTGATTTTGGGGATACTCACTCTGATCTTTAACTTGATTAGCATTACTATATAGTAATAATATTTTCATGTTTGTTAGATTCATTTTGTTGGTTATAAAATTTTGATAATTAAGCTATTGGATTATCAATTCCTAGTTAAATATCTAATGACATTGTGTTTGCGGTTCTCTGAAAATAAAATTTATATATTTTGAGCTTTCTCTCAAAAAACTCACATTGATCAAGTAGGGAGATCAAAAAACATAAAAAAGGGGAAAGAATTCAATTTTCTTCTTCAGAAATGATATCAAGTCTATTTCTAATCTACCTAGAAAATTTAGAGTCCTTGTAAGCCTCCATGATTGGGGATTATTTGACATTATTCTACATTTATCATTTATGTTTCATCAATTAAGCAAGCCACCATATTATTAATAAACTCCAGGCCTTCTTTTAAATCTCCAAAGGAAAGAATCAAGTTTCTTCTCCAGAAATGATATCAAGTCTATTTCTAACCTACCTTGTAATGACCCGGTGTAATACCCTGCAAGTAGAGTCCTATTCATTGGTATGGAATGCACCATGCCTATGAGTGGGAGGCTACGACGACGTTCTAGTAATTGTCTCACTTTTCCATGCCTTATGTTGTGCTATCAATCATATGTTTGGTTTCTTTATCTTGATGGTGTCCTTACTCCATTACAGAAGATGCCTAGAGGAATAGCTCCTAGACCATCCACGGCTAATGAGGGTCAAGAAGATTAAGGACCTGTGGATAAGCCTATCACTAATGGTCAATTCTGTATGGCCTTTGCTATGCTTTTCCAGGTGGTAACAACTCAGACTAGGTAGGCTAATCTTCCACAGGATCCCACGCCAACTTCTACGCTGAGGGATTTCACCCGGATGAATCCTTTTGAGTTTTATGGGTCAAAGGCTGATGAGGATGCTCAAATGTTTATTGATGAGGTCACCAAGGTATTGGATGTTATGGGTATCACTTTTGAGGAGAATTCTGAACTTGCTGCTTACCAGTTGAAGGATATGGCCCAGGTGTGGTACACTTAGTAGTCTATGGAGAGTGTCGTGGCATATTGATATACTACTCTCTTGTTATATACTTTTTCCTATATTATTTGCCCTTATCATTTTAGATTGATTGCAGGTTGGTAATTAATATGCATGCATAACATCCCTTATACTTAGTCCATTCAAATGTACTAATACATACTTTTGAAACAGCCTCTCTACTTCTATTAGGTAGCGGTAAGGTCTGCGTACAAGTTACCCTCCCCAGACCCCACTTATGGGATTTCACTGGGTATGTTGTTGTTGTTGTTGTTGATCTCACCATGTTGGAAAGGAGTACATTCACCACCGTACGATATTTAGGTCGGATCTCAAGTGTTGCTTATTATGGTGAGTCCAATCTTCCAAGGACGACCCACTATCCTTCCACCTATGGTTCTTTATTTATTTTGCTTATTTTGAGGGTGACCTCGGGGTATGTGTTGACCTCTGACCTATTTTTTGTTTAGAGGCATTGGTGGACATCTTGTACACTCTTTACGTTATATGCTAAGTATTGTATTTGCAATCTTGGGTATGACTACCTAATGGCTATGTTGTTATGGAATAGTTCTATGTATGTTGTGAAAGATCCTAAGCTCTATATTGTCCCCATAGAGTGAGTTATATTTACCCGCCCTTTAGTCCTTATATGTAATATAAATCCATGTTAATCCCTTTCACTATGATATCCTCAGAGCATGAGTCCTACTTTTTCGTCTCTTAGAACTATGTGTGTAATATTTACATGCGCTTTCGAACTGATTATGTATGAATGGATGCTTTGAGGCTTGTTTGGGGACTCTCGGATTCCCATTCGCCATGTCACTTATAGGCCCTAGGTTAGGGTCATGACATGCCTAGACAAATCATAGGCCTTATAAACCTCCATAATTGGGGATTATTTGACCTTATTCTACATTTATTGTTTGTGTTTTATCAATTAAGCAAGCCACCATATTATTAATAAACTTCAGGTCTTTTTTCTTAAATCTCCTTACTAGTGCAATCTTTGTTTCTTTTTGTGGCTACATGAATATTAGCTACAGGTCCAGTAGAAATTCAATATTGATAGAGTAGAGTAAGTAGGCATTTACTTGTCATATTGTTCCTCCATGTTTCATGCTTCTATGAGGATATTTCATATTTATCTTGTTCGGTGCATGTTTACTCACTTCACTTGCCCTCGTTTATAAGTAGTGTTTTTTCATTCTTTAGATAGTTGTATAAGAGCTCTGAAATTCCATTCAGTTCAAATCTTAGTTCTATAGTGGATATGTCCAATCCTTCGTTAGACAAAAAAAAGAACCTAGGATGTTATCCTTATCTTTAGTACCCGTAGGTTGTTAGTAAGTGGTTCTTCACTATCTTTGTATAGGCTTACTCTTTTGCTAGTAATTCATAAGCATCAAATATAACTTTTCAAATTAATTAAGATAAATTCATAGTAATTAATATGAATTATATTTGATAGTGTTGATGACCTTATTTGTTTTGACACATTATACGATGGCTCAACAGCAAGACACTGTAAGGAGCGCGATACTAAAAGGGTCACTGGCATGGATTATGTATGCTCTCATCAGTGTTTTTTTAGCAGTGTTGTTGTCATTGCATGATTTACTTATTTTAGTTGTTGTTGTCCTCATTATTTAGATAGGCAGATGCTTTTGCTCATATGCAGGATGCTCCTGCAGAAATAGAGATTTAGCATACTCTTATATGAGTATTTGTACAAACTCATCTTATATATGTAATTAGGTATTTCCATTTTTAATTCTTGAATATTTTGCGTTGGATTTGTATTAGAAAATTATAATTTAAAATTTTCATGTGTACAATACTTTTCCAACTCAACTAATTATCTATTTATATACTGGATCTCAAATGATCCAATCCAAAAAATTCTCACTGAATGATCGTATTAAAGATTAGTGTCTTTTGTCTTCAATTTATAAATTTTATCAAATATATCTATGCATAAAAACTTTCCCTCCTCTTTTTTTTTCTTTGTAAGTACGGTAGAAAACTGAAGACTCATTCTCTTTGTGGTTGATTTAGTCATGGGACATAGAATCCCTTTCAAAAACACAATTGTTTAATTTTGTTGGGCTTAATTATTGAAAAAGCCAAAGCAGGTCTATTGGATTTTTTAAGGTCAGGGTTGAATCTAACTTTTGAGAATTATTTTTTTAAAAAAAAAACTTCACGCTGAAACAACTCAAACTTGCTTTCCTCTCTCTACTAAAATCTTGATTCGTATAACCTGAATGACGATGACGGCCACAGGCCGACTGTCCATTTGGGCTGGGCAAAATTTCAATCTAGACTTGGATCAATTTGTACGTTTACATGAGATAGCTGCTTCACCAGTGATTAAGGAGGTAGGTTAAAAAGAAAAAGTGAAGATGTATGCAGATATTCTAAAACCTAATCTTGTGGATAATGTCCGGTGTAAAGTGCAAATCCCCATTAAATAACCAGTTGTCCGTAATGGGATTCCTAGGGTATTGTCCACTGATGAAGAGGTGAAGAACATGAACATTGCTGAAAGCCTGCAATATGCTATGGTGTGCAAATGTTTATATGGCTGGCCAAATATAATTGAATTGAGGGGGATTCTCCCTTCTCATTGCAACATAAAAGGTGAATGTTAGATTGGTCTTCTGAGATATAGGTATATTTTTATCAAATTTGAACTATTTGAGGATTTTGCTACTATGATGTCAAAACTATCATATTAGATTGTGGATAAAAAGGGAGTGTAGTATCTGATGAGAACATTGATCTATGACAACAATTTCTGAACGGAGGCTGAAAAATCTTAAGCTATGACTTGGATTTCATTTCTTGATCTTCTTCCTACTTTCTTTGGGAAAGAAACTATTTTTTCATTAGTGTAAGGTATTGGTAAACCTATTCACTGAGATATTGCAATGATCAATCAGACTCGACCTAGTTGTCTGAGTGTTAAGGTGCAGATTGATCTACTAAGTGAATTACCAAAGTATGTGGAGATAGTAATCAAGGGAAAAGAGAACGATTCATTAAGAGTCATAAAGGTGAGAATTGAATAGGACTCGATTCCAAAGTATTGTAAAAGATGTAAAATGCAAGGACACAATAAAGAGGAATACATAATTCTTCATCCTAAGTTGAGGAGAAAGATTACAAAGGAAATGAAGAAACATAAAGGTAGTTATTCTAATATCCATACAATTAATAACACTAATGTATGGTAGCCTACTAAAAGAAGATTCACAAGAACTACGAATGTCTATGTACCACATAAGGCATGAAGGTGATAGAGGATCAGGTTCCTATTGAAAATGCTTTCAGTGCAATTGGGAATAATGAAGGAGACATTGATGAGGGGGTGATGTAGCAGGTAACAACTAAACAATGGATTACATCATGATTTTATGATACCATAGCAAATACGGGGGTAACATGCGGAAAAAAGTGGGACAAAGTAATCTATCTGAAATGGAGGGAGCAGTGACTTCTTAAACCAGAAGCGTACATGTAGAAGTGCCTCATAAGTCTCCAGCTGGCTAGCACCACCCAAAACAAACTATCGAAGTCCCTTGCAAGTCACCAACTAGGCAGCAACACCTACAAAATCAAAAGAAGCAGCGTGTCAGTGAGAAAAGGCAAGAGTCAGAAAGCATGTATGACATATGAATGTGTGGATTGGAGTAACGCCATTGTGGTTTATGAAAATAAAGGTGGAGTTGGGTAGGTAGATTTACTAGAATATGAGGTGGGGGGTCTACGATAGTGAGCAGCAATAATAGGACATTCAGGTAGTTGGGCTTGCTCAGACATAAGTGAAAATAGGGGAAACATCTTAGAAAACGTTCATGAGGAGAATGAGACTCATAAAGCAGTGGTTATTTTTAAAGCGTCTATCAAGCAATGTAGTCCAATTAATGAACTAGACAGACTTGTTTCTTACCAAGTTGAATATAAAAAAGAATGCTATGTGAGGGCAAGGATGAGAGTGATAATGAGGAAAATATGGAGAGTGCATTGCGAATGGTAGGGGACTTCTCTCATATCACATCAAGGAAAAAGAAAGAAAAAAATACTAGAGATAAACCAACAAGGGCTAATCTAGTAAGAGGAAGCAAAAATTTATTAAAATGACCTTTAAAGCATTAGTGTGGAATATAAGGTCAGTCAGAGCAAATTATTCTTTTCACAGAGTGCAGATGTTACATCATCACCATCATTTTGATTTAGTTGCATTGAAGAACCTTCTCAATGGAGTGGATGTATACAAAAGTATAAAAGAAGATTAGGGATGACATATGCTTCTTTTAATACTAATAGAAAGATTTGGGTGTTTATCATTAGTGGGATCAAGGTAGAAGTTATCTTTGGCTTGGAACAACAATAGACTATTAAAATGGTGTTTGAGAATGGGCATCAAATGGTAAGTACATTGGTGTATAAAAAATGTATAACAACAAAGCAGTTAGCCTATGGGGGGATATTTATTCTATTGTGCATAACATGACTTCACCATGATTTGTTGGAGGAGATTTCAATGTTATTTTAGATTCTGAAGAAAAGATTGGTTGTTTACGTGTGTATCCTATAGAAGTGGAGGATTTTGCCTTTTGTATTAATTCATGTGAACTGATGAATATTAATTTCAAAGGTAGTCCATTTACTTCGTGCAATGATAGGGATGGTGAGAATTGTATTTTCAAAAGGCTTGATAGGATTTTGATGAATCAGTTATTATTGGATGACTTGCGCTAGGTGGATCTGGAAAATCTCTCGAGGCCCTAATCTGATCATTCTCCATTGTTGTTTGTTCTCTAGTGGGCTGATGGCTGGACAGATTTATGAACCTTTCAGGTTTCTGGATTGTTGGACATAAAAGGAAGATTTTAAGGAAGTGGTTTGGCAGAGTTGGAATTCATTCCAAAATGATGATATATTTGTCAACTTCACACTGAAAATGAAGAAGACGAAAGAGGTATTAGCTAAATGAAGTATAGATTTGGAGTCATTTTTAAACAATTAGCTATTTGGGTGGATATTACGACCCAAGCGGCATGTCCCTTGCCCCCATTTTTCCATGCAATTACAGTTAGTTATTTTTAAATTAAGTTAATTAATTTTAAATTTATCTATATTCAATCTATATAAAAAATAATTGTAATTTCTATTTTTAAAATATCAATTAATTAAACAATATATTATTTTTATTATTTTATTAAAAAGAAGACATGTGTCATCAACTATGCATTTATCTATGAGTTAAATTTTAAAATAATCCAGACAATTTTTAATAATAGTAATGGTTATCTATGAATTTAAATTTTTAAAATAAAATCTAAAATCAATTTTAAAAAAATAAAACTCACACGTAGTGATTCCGAAACATTAGGAAGAAAAAATTGAATTTTGAGTCCTTTATTTAAGGAAACAATGTCAAGAGCAAATCAACCAATTTTGAAAATAACTTCATCTTTTGAGAAAGAAAAACTGCAGCAAAAAATTATGGAGTATTCTGGTAGAACTTTAATTATATTTAGTGACCATTTATCACTCTTTTTGGAGTATTTTAATTTTTGCAAAATAATGAATACCAACTAAAGTTGCGAAGATTATGAAAAATCTATTCCATCCCAAGCTTCAACATCAAGGGGATGTGTATTCTTTTATGAAATTTCAAAGGTTATCTACTTTTTTTTTTGTTGTTGTTCATCTCTTCATTTGTCTTATTTAGAATTGACTCTTTATTTTAATTTTTTTTAAAAAAAGATCTATTGAATTTTCTTTAACACAGACTACGGAGTGATGAATGCTCATAAAAATGAGCAATCTAAATTATAAGCATTAGAGTTTTAGATATTTTCAATTTGGACAAATTATAGTGAAACGATTCTCTAAATTTCATTTAAGCTTTCTTATGTATGTTATACAAAACCTTCAATAGTATATAGTAATCTCTTCATCATTTTGATAATTCTCGTTTATTTTATGTGATATGTACTGTAATTTTATACAAAGTTCATATTTATTTTGCATTATGAATAAATATCAAATTATTAAAGAGATATATACCAACTTGGACAAATATGTGTTTGTTCACTATTTGTAATTTACTATAAGACTGACCTTCCCATGAATTAGAAAGAGCATTTTAGCTTTGACAATTATTACAGAATTTTTTGTTTTCACTGAAAAAACTACACAAAATACTACGAATGAGTTTTTGGGGATTTGGGGAATACGAAGTTAAGCAAATGGGTTAAAATTTTTAGATATCATTACTTTTTTTAATTCACTTTGATTATTACTTCACAAAATAAAAGTACAGAATCAAATGAATATTATGGGAGAATTTACAGGTGAATAAAAAATAATTTGTGCTTTGAATTTTATTTTTATTTTCAAAAATAAAATATTTTACAAAATAAAATGTAATTGGATAGATTTATAGTTTGTGCAGAAGTTGGAGTGCGTTCTCAATTAATTTGTTTTATTTTGAATTTTAAAATGATAAACGGAAGGAAAAAGTGAACGAATAATTAAAATATTTATTTTTTTCTTAAGAAAAAAATTAGATAATCGGATAGAGAAAAAAAATTAGATAATCGGATAGCTTTAGAGATTGTGGAAAAGTTGGAATGTATTGGGAATTTTACTTAGCATTCACGTTCATTTAAGGAAATTGATTAATCTTTTTTATAATTTTGTAT